>CATNWA010015809.1:185000-280000 GCA_951230385.1 Staurois parvus
AAATTTTTTTAATTTTTTTATATTTAATATTATAAAAATAATTTAAAATAAAAAAATAAAAATAAAAAAATAATAAAAAAAAAAATAAAAAATTTAAAATTTTTTTTAATAAATTAAAAAAAATAAAAATTAAAAAATAAAAAAAAAAAAAAAAAAAAAAAAATAAAAAAAAATTTTTTAAAAAATTTATTTTTTTTTTAAAATTAAAAATTAAAATTTAAAATTTTATTATTAAAAATAAAAAAAAATTTTTTAATATTATTATATAATAAAAAAAAAATTTAAAAAAATTATAAATCTTTTATTAATAAAAAAAAAAAAAAAATTGTTTTTTATTTAATATATAATATATTTTAAATTTTTAAAAAAAAAAAAATTAAAAAAAATTATTAAAAAATTAAAAAAATAATATTTATATATTATATATTTTTTAAAAATAAATAAATTTTTTTTTTTTTAAAAAAAAAATTTTTTTTTTTTAATAATTTAATATTTAAAAAATTATATATATATATAATTTATATATATATATAATTATATATAAAAATATAAATTTTATATATTTAAATAAAATTAATAAAAAAAAAAATATTAATTAATTTTTTAATAAAAAAAAAAAAAAATTAAAAAAATAAAAAATTTTTATTAATAAAAAAATAAATAATAAAAAATTATAAAAAAATTTAAAAAGTTAATTTAAAAAATTTAAATTAAATAAAAAAATTAAAAAAAATTAAAAATAAAAAAAAAAAAAATAAAAAAAATAAAAATTAAAAAAAAATATTTATATTAAAAAAAAAATAATAAAAAATAAAAAAAAAAAAAAAAAAAAAAAAAAGCTTTAAAAAAAAAAAAAAAAAAAAAAAAAAAAAAAAAAAAATTTTTTGAAAAAAAAAAAAAAATAATAAAACAGCTACAGAAACCAAACGTGCGGGTCCCGGTGTCATCCTGATCCGTGGTGGACGATACGGATCCTCGGATCATGCTGCAGCTGCAATACATGCCGGGCTGATTAATCACCTGCTGCCTGCCGCAATTTTTTAAAATTTTTCACACACACATTAAAATGAGTATTTTTTGCTGGAAAATTACTTATGCCGGCCATAGACGGGTTGAAAATTGGCCGATTTTTTGGCCGAAAAAAAATCGGCCGATTTTTGCACTGTTAGTGGGTTAATTGGTCGGCTGTTTTTCGGGATTTTGGCACATTTTTTTAATCGGTAACGTTAGAAAATTCATGGCCAATTTTGACGATCGGCCAATTTTCCTGGCAATGATGGGCAAATTGGCGGATCGTTTTACCGATAAAAAATCTGCGCATGAGCCGTGACCTGCAAGAAGAAGAAGAAGAAGGAGGAGGAAGGAAGAAGAAGAAGAAGAAAAAGGAGAAGGAGGAGGGGGAAAAGAAAAAGAAGAAGAAGGAAGGAGGAAGAGAAAAAAAGAAGGAGAAGGGGGAGGAGGAGGAGGAAGAAGAAAAAGAAGGAGGAGGAGAAAGAAGAAAAAGGAGGAAGAGAAGGAAAGAAAAAGGAGAAGGAAGAGGAGGAAGAAGAAAAAGAAGAAGAAGGAGAAGAAGGAGGAGGAAGAAGAAAAAGAAGAAGAAGGAGAAGGAGGAGGAAAAAGAAAAGAAGAAGAAAAAAGAAGAAGGAGGAGGAGGAAGAAGAAGAAGAAGAAGAAGAAGGAGAAAAGGAGGAGGAGGAGGAAGAAGGAGGAGGAGGAGGAAGAAAAAGGAGGAGGAGGAGGAGGAAGGAAAAAAAAGGAGGAGGAGAAGAGAAGAAGGAGGAGGAGGAAGGAAAGGAGAGGAGGAGGAAAAAGGAGGAGGAAGAAGAAGAAGAAGAGGGAGGAGGAGGAAGAAGGAAGAGGAAGAAGAGGGAGGAGGAGGAAGAAGGAGGAGGAAGAAAGGAGGAGGAGGAGGAGGAAGAAGAAGGAGGAGGAAGAAGAAGAAGGAGGAGGAGGAAGAAGAAGAAGGAGGAGGAGGAGGAAGAAGAAGGAGAGGAGGAGGAAGGAGAAGAAGAAGGAGGAGGAGGAGGAAGAAGAGGAGGAGGAAGAAGAAGGAGGAGGAGGAAGAAGAAGAAGGAGGAGAGGAGGAGGAAGAAGGAGGAGGAGGAAGAGGAAGGAGAAGAAGAAGTAGGAGGAGGAGGATGAGGAGGAAGAAGAAGAAGTAGGAGGAAGAAGAAGAGGAAGAGTAAGAAGAAGAGGAGGAGGAGGAGGAGGAAGAAGAATTCCAGTCCGCTATTATATTTGACATGAAAGTCTTGCGGTTGCAACAATGTATCCATTTGTATCCGAATAAAGACATCTGTATCCAAAATGGATACAAATGGATACATTGTTGCAACCGCAAGACTTTCATGTCAAATATAATAGCGGAGCTCTCTCTGCAGGGACAGAAGTAATTAAATACCGGCCGTAGACGGGATGAAAATTGGCCGATTTTTTTTACCGTTGGTGGTAACGTCAGCGATTGAAAAACCGATTTTTCGTTTTTTTGTTTTTTTTTTTAAAACGTCCGATTTTCAACCCGTCTATGGCCTGCATTAGAATCCCCAAATATAACATTATTAAAAATGAGGGGCCCTGGAGAATATAATGGTGGCTGTGGCAGTTTTTTATGTCACGGGATATTTGCGCAGCCATTTATAAAACACATTTTCTGGGGAAAAAAAATACACTTCAATGAATTTCAGTGCACACAAAAACTAAATAATATCCATTTTTTGCTAAAATATTAAAAAATTCGTAAATAGTCAAAAATTTTTCAAGATTTAAAATGACACATGAAATGGTGACAAAGTACAGAACCGAATATTGTCCACGATTGACGATTTAGAGGCCATTACAGGCAGGGCCAGGACAGGGGGGGGGGGGCAGGAGGGGCAGCTGCCCTGGGCTCAGCTGAGCAAAGGGGGCAGGGAATGGACAGACCCATTCTACAGCATGCATTAGCATTGGGAGAGGGGGCATAGTTCCGCATCCTTGCCCTGCCCACATGGAAGAAAAATATATTTTCAAAATATTCTTCCCAAATATATTGACATCTATTTGAAATACTACAATTTTGGTCGTATTCAATATATTTTAAATATATTGCATGTTGAAATGCGTTTTTTATATATTACAAAATATATGAAAAAATATTTTTTTTTTAAATATATATATATTTTTAAATATATTCTTCAGAGATTTTTTTTAACATTTTTTTTTTACATATAAAAAAAGTCATTTTAACATTTTTTTTTTTTAAAAAAAGTCATTTTAACATTTTTTTTTTATATATATCTGTAAATGAGTTCCAAAAATGTATTTTTAAAAATATTTTTCAGATATTTTGTAATAAAAACGCTTTTCAACATGCAGTATATATATATATATATATATAGACATAAATTTGAAATGCTACAATTGTGGCTGAATTCAATATTTTTAAAAATACATTTTTGGAACTCATTTACAGATATATGTAAAAAAAATGTTAAAATGACTTTTTTTATATGTAAAAAAAAATGTTAAAATGACTTTTTTTATATGTAAAAAAAAAATGTTAAAATGACTTTTTTTATATGTTAAAAAAATCTGAAGTATATATTTAAAAATATATATATTTTAAAAAATATTTTTCATATATTTTGTAGTCAGAGTCCCCATCAGAGTCTCCTGATACACTAGTATCCCCATCTCTATCACAGTCCCCATCAGAGTCTCCTGATCAGGGGCGGACTGACAACTTATGGGGCCCCCGGGCAATAGGGGATCATGGGGCCCCCGGGCAATAGGGGATCATGAGGCCCCTGTGTCCTTGCCCACACTCAAAAAAGCCTATGAAAAAGGTACCAGGGGCATCTCATGGGGCCCCCTACTGACCCCGGGCCCTCGGGCAGTGCCCGAGTTTCCAAATGGTCAGTCCGCCCCTACTCCTGATACATTATTATCCCCATCCTCATCACAGTCCCTCTTACATCAGAGTCCCCATCAGAGTCTCCTGATACATTGGTATCCCCATCCCCATCACAGTCCCTCTTACATCAGAGTCCCCATCATGAGAGTCTCCTTATACATTAGTATCCCCATCCCCATCAGAGTCTCCTGATACACTAGTATCCCCATACCCATTACAGTCCCCATTTTTGTCAGAGTCTCCTGATACATTAGTATCCCCATCTCCATCAAAGTCCCTCTTACATCAGAGTCTCCTGATACATTGTATCCCCATCAAAGTCCCTCTTACATAGTCTCCTGATACATTTAAAAAATCCCTCTTACATCAGAGTCTCCTGATACATTGGTATCCCCATCCCCATCACAGTCCCTCTCATATCAGAGTCCAAATCAGAGTCTCCTGATACACTAGTATCCCCATCTCTAGCACAGTCTCCATTTACATCAGAGTCTCTTGATACATTGGTATCCCCATCCCCGTCCCCATCAGAGTCTCCTGATCAGGGGCGGACTGACAACTCATGGGGCCCCCGGGCAATAGGGGATCATGGGGCCCCTGTGTCCTTGCCCAAACTCAAAAAAGCCTATGAAAAAAAGGTACCAGGGGCATCTCATGGGGCCCCCTATTGACCCCGGGCCCTCGGGCAGTGCCCGAGTTTCCAAATGGTCAGTCCGCCCCTGCTCCTGATAAATTATTATCCCCATCCTTGTCACAGTCCCTCTTACATCAGAGTCCCCATCAGCAGAGACTGTCCACACCAGCTGGATAAACCCTTGTGGGGGGCCACATGTGGCCCTTGGGCCTTAGTTTGGACACCCCTGCTCTATACTGAGATATCCATGAAGCTGTTTCTGCCTTTAGAGAAAACCGGGGAAATCTTTTGGTTGAGCTGATTATGACACCTTCCCCGGACAGAGGCATTGAAGACGAGATCTATGGCTCTATGTGGTGATCTCCTCCCATCCCAAGTCTTTCTGTTCGGATGACATTTTTGTCCTTGAGGGACGATCGTACTCTGGGAACAATCGTCTTGTTCAGGAAAGCATTGAGGAGGAGGACGATGATGTACAAAGTGCAGCACCCCACAGCAAACCATCAGGAATATTCCTGACTACAAGGAAAGCGAATGTCGCGGCTTATCGCACGCTGGACGTCATGACGTCTCTTTTCTCTTCCGCACGAAGAACGCTCGCCGTCTCGGATTGGTTACTTTGTAAGAAAATCGCCTATGATTTATGCAGGCCATAGACGGGTCGAAAATCGGACGATTTTCGCACCGTTAGTGGGTTAATTGGTCGGCCGTTTTTCGGGGTTTTGGCACATTTTTTTTATCGGTAAAGTTGGAAAGAAATCAGCCGATTTTCCCGGCATTGATGGGCAAATCGGCCGATCGTTTTACCAATAAAAAATCTGAGAAGAAGAAGGTTTGTATTTGTATCCAAATAAAAACATCTGTATCCGAAATGGATACAAATGGATCTAGGGGGTGCTGGGGTGGGCTATGGCCCCCAGATTTTAGTTGTGACCCCCCCCCCACTCTGCCTGCCTGCTGAACCATACTGCAGGCTCTCCCGGCAGCTTTGTAGATGTACAAGTCAGTGCATTGCCCAGCTAAATCATTGATCTGGTGAGCAGGGAGCCAGCGGGGTGGGGAAGGCTGCCTGTATCACTCCCCAGTCCTCCCTGGAGGAGCTCTGCTGCCTGTGCCCCGGCTGTGGGCTGTGCAGGAATGGGAGGAGGAGCTCTGCTGAGTGCCCTGCCAGCGGTGACCCCTGTCCTCTGCCCTGCCAGCGGTGACCCCTGTCCTCTCCCCTGCCAGTGGTGACCCCTGTCCTCTGCCCTGCCCGCGGTGATCCCTGTCCTCTGCCCTGCCAGAGGTGACCCCTGTCCTCTGCCCTGCCAGCGGTGACCCCTTTCCTCTGCCCTGCCAGCGGTGACCCCAGTTCTCTCCCCTGCCAGTGGTGACCCTTGTCCTCTGCCCTGTCAGCGGTGACCCCTGTTCTCTCCCCTGCCAGCGGTGACCCCTGTCCTCTGCCCTGCCAGCGGTGACCCCTGTCCTCTGCTCTGTTGTCTCCTGTACACTGCCCTGCTGACCTCCCATCCTCTGCCCTCCTGACATTTTTTAGGGTCCCCATCACAGTCCTTCCTTACCTCAGGTTCCCCATCAGGGTCCCCAAAAGGGTGCCCCACTACATCAGATGTCCCCATCAGAGTCCCCCCTTCACAAAAGGGTCCCCTTCAGAGACCACCTTACATCAGAGTCCCCCCTATAATTCAGAGTCCACATCAGAGTTCCCCTTACATCAGGGTTCCCATTGGAGTCCTCCCTTTAGATTAGGTTCCCCATCAGACTCTACTCCCTTACATCAGGGTCCGCATCAGAGTTCCCCCTTACATCAGGGTCCCCATTGGAGTCTTCCCATTAGATTAGATTCCCTATCATAGTCTCCCCTCTACATCAGGGTCCCCATCAGAGTCCCCCCTTTACATCAGGGTCACTATCAGAGTCCCACATTAAATCAGGGTCCCCATTGTAGTCTTCCCTTTAGATTAGGTTTCCCCACCAGTCTCTATCCCCCTTACATCACAGTCCCCATCAGAGTTCCCCTTACATCAGGATACCCATCAGAGTCATCCCTTACATCAGGGTTCTTACCAGAGCCCCCCCCCCCTTACAAGGGTCCCTACCAGAGCCCTCTCTTACATCAGCATCCCCTTACATCCATATCACAGCCCCCCCCTTTACGTCAGAGTCCCCCTTCCAATGGGGTCCTCATCAGAGTCCCCCCATCACAAAAGGGTCCCCTTCACAGTCCCCCTTACAGCAGAGTCCCCCCTATACATCAGGGTCCACATCAGAGTCCCCCTTACATCAGAGTCCCACCTATACATCAGGGTGCACATCAGAGTTCCCCCTTACATCAGGGTTCCCATTGGAGTCTTCCCTTTAGATTAGGTTCCCCATCAGACTCTACCCCCTTATATCAGCCCCCCCCCTTATGCAGGGTCCCCATCAAAGTGCCCCTTTACAACAGAGTTTCTCCCTATACCAGATTAACCCTTACGTCAGAGTTTCCCATACAATGGGGTCCTCATCAGAGTCCCCCTTTCCAGTTTTTTGTGTTACATTAGTGTCCCCATCAGAGTCCCCCCGATCCCTATCAGAGTCCCCCTTACAAGTTTTTTTTGTGTTACATTAGTGTCCCCATCCCCATCAGATTCCCCCAGATCCCTATAAGAGTCCCCCTGCAGGTGTGAAGAGTCCTTTATGTCCTCCATTCCCTGAATGAAAAGACTTGTCCCTGCCTATATAATAAGGGGAGCTCGTTGCATCGAAGAGTCTTCTGCAACTCCGATCCAATAAAACCGTCATTTTATTGCGGCAGATATCAATATTCCATCGACAGGATCGCTTTCCGTCTCCAGGAGGAGAGGTACTTGGATGTGAGAATCGGTGACCTTGCAGGGAGTCACCCAGTCAGACATGAATTAATGATTGCAGAATACGGAAGCAGAGATCTCGGCATCCTGCAGGTCCCACGGGAAGCAGAGATTTGCTGGAGGTTACAGGCAACATCAGCCTTGAAAATGCTTCTCCTGCGGGAGGGAGGGAGGGTGCAAGAACACCCCCAACCTTCACTAGGTAGGCGAGGGATGATGTGACCGCAAAAAAAAAAATGAGAGTTAAAAATATATCGGATCTTTGAGATAATCCTGAAATAAACTGAAAATAAATTCTGAAATTTCCTTTTCTTCTGAGGTCCAAGCAGTGCCGACACACACAGACAGATCTGTCGGTAGGACGATCTCTGGGGATAAAACACAACAACAACCAGGGGCGGACTGACAACTCATGGGGCCCCCGGGCAATAGGGGATCATGGGGCCCTTGTGTCCTTGCCCAAACTCAAAAAAGCCTATGAAAAAGGTACCAGGGGCATCTTATGGGGCCCCCTACTGACCCCGGGCCCTCGAGCAGTGCCCGCGTTTCCAAATGGTCAGTCCGTCCCTGACAACAACAACAACACATACACAGAAATGGGAATTAAACTGGATTTCAAGAAAAGAAAAAGGTTTCTCAGCTCTTTGGTTCAAGTGTGGATGCTGTTCCTATCAGTGTCCAGTAGGGGTGCACTGCTGTCAGTAGTATCTGTTCCTATCAGTGTCCAGTAGGGGCGCTCTGCTGTCAGTAGTATCTGTTCCTATCAGTGTCCAGTAGGGGCGCACTGCTGTCAGTGTATCTGTTCCTATCAGTGTCCAGTAGGGGCGCACTGCTGTCAGTAGTATCTGTTCCTATCAGTGTCCAGTAGGGGCGCACTGCTGTCAGTAGTATATGTTCCTATCAGTGTCCAGTAGGGGCGCACTGCTGTCAGTAGTATCTGTTCCTATCAGTGTCCAGTAGGGGCGCTCTGCTGTCAGTAGTATCTGTCCTTATCAGTGTCCAGTAGGGGCGCTCTGCTGTCAGTAGTATCTGTCCTTATCAGTGTCCAGTAGGGGCGCACTGCTGTCAGTAGTATCTTTTCCGTCACTGTTGCTGATTTTTAAAAAAAATTACAATTCTAGATTTTTGGCATTTTTCCTTTATTTAGTAAAATATAAAAAAGATGGTTATTAAAAGAAAAAAATAAAACTGTCTAAAAAAAATTACAATTCTAGCTTTTTGACATTTTTCCTTTATTTAGTAAAAAATAAATAGGTGGTTATTAAAGAAAAAAAACCTCTATCTGTCTCAAAAAAAAAAATACAATTCTAGACTTTTGGCATTTCTCCTTTAATTTACTAAAAAACAAAAAAGGTGGTTAATAAAAAATACTCTATCTTTCTAAAAAAAAAATTAGAATTCTAGATTTTTGGCATTTTTCCTTTATTTAATAAAAAATAAAAAAGTTGGTTATTAAAAGAAAAAAAAAAGAAACTATCTGTCTCCAAAAAAAAAAATTACAATTCTAACTTTTTGGCATTTTTCCTTTATTTAGTAAAATATAAAAAAAGTGGTTATTAAAAGAAAACTGTCTAAAAAAAAAAAAAAATTTAAATTCTAGCTGTTTGGCATTTTTCCTTTATTTAGTAAAAATATAAAAGCTGGTTATTAAAAGAAAAAAAAAAAACTGTCTTGAAAAAAAAAAAAATACAATTCTAGCTTTTTGGCATTTTTCCTTTATTTAGTAAAAATATAAAAGCTGGTTATTAAAAGAAAAAAAACTAAAACTGTCTTGAAAAAAAAATTACAATTCTAGCTTTTTGGCATTTTTCCTTTATTTAGTAAAAAATAAAAAAGGTGGTTATTAAAAGAAAAAAAAAGAAACTATCTGTCTCCAAAAAAAAAAAAATTACAATTCTAACTTTTTGGCATTTTTCCTTTATTTAGTAAAATATAAAAAAAAAGTGGTTATTAAAAGAAAAAAGAAAACTGTCTAAAAAAAAAAATTTAAATTCTAGCTATTTGGCATTTTTCCTTTATTTAGTAAAAATATAAAAGCTGGTTATTAAAAGAAAAAAACTAAAACTGTCTTGAAAAAAAAATTACAATTCTAGCTTTTTGGCATTTTTCCTTTATTTAGTAAAAAATAAAAAAGGTAGTTATTAAAAGAAAAAAAAAAGAAACTATCTGTCTCCAAAAAAAAAAATTACAATTCTAACTTTCTGGCATTTTTCCTTTATTTAGTAAAATATAAAAAAAAGTGGTGGTTATTAAAAGAAAAAAGAAAACTGTCTAAAAAAAAAAAAATTACAATTCTAGCTATTTGGCATTTTTCCTTTATTTAGTAAAAATATAATAGCTGGTTATTAAAAGAAAAAAACTAAAACTGTCTTGAAAAAAAAATTACAATTCTAGCTTTTTGGCATTTTTCCTTTATTTAGTAAAAAATAAAAAAGGTGGTTATTAAAAGAAAAAAAAAGAAACTGTCTCCAAAAAAAAATTACAATTCTAGCTTTTTGCCATTTTTCCTTTATTTGGTAAAATAAAAAAAAAGGTGGTTATTAAAAAGTAAAAAAAAGAAAACTGTCTAAAAGAAAAAAAAAAATTACAATTCTAGCTATTTGGATTTTTTTTCTTTATTTAGTAAAAAAAAAAAAAAAAAGGTGGTTATTAAAATAAAAAAGGTGGTTAAAAAAAAGAAAACTGTCTCAAAAAAAAAAAAAATTACAATTCTAGCTTTTTGCCATTTTTCCTTTATTTAGTAAAAAATAAAAAAGGTGGTTATTAAAAGAAAAAAAAAGAAACTGTCTCCAAAAAAAAAATTACAATTCTAGCTTTTTGCCATTTTTCCTTTATTTAGTAAAATATAAAAAAGGTGGTTATTAAAAGAAAAAAGAAAACTGTCTCAAAAAAAAAAAAATTACAATTCTAGCTTTTTGCCATTTTTCCTTTATTTAGTAAAAAATAAAAAAGGTGGTTATTAAAAGAAAAAAAAGAAAAAACCCTATCTGTCTCAAAAAAAAAAAATTAGATACAGTGTTGCACGAGTAATCATCAGCCAAACTATCACATCACTGAAAAAAAAAAAAAAAAAAAAAGGCCCTGATAATAAAGGGAAATATATTGGAGAGCGCTGAAGTGAGAAAAAACAATGATATGATTATTGGCAGTTATAATGAGAAGGTGATATGTGACCCGGCATGGACTCATTTTCTCCGAATCTGTTACCTCCAATTTCTGAAAGCTGCTATGACTTGACCCCGGAAGGTCCCCCTAATGACAATGAATCAACGGGGCTTTCAATAAATTCAATATGGCCGTCAGCGCCTCTTCCATTTATTAGCATAAATATATGTGATTTAAATAAATAATGAAAAAGAGACGATCTAATCAATAATGCGCACATCGATCGTCAATCATATTTAATGAAAAACCCTTATTGCTCCCGCCAAAGGAACATACAATGTGAATGGATTTGTGCCCTCAGTGTCTTCATTTATATGAGCCGAAGGTTCAAGCCGAAGGTGTGTACGGCTTAGCCTGACAAAAAACGCACAATATAAAAGATCAAATAAAACACTGTGCTAATCTAGCTCGAAGCATCGCTTTATTAAACAGCACAACGTCATGATGTTTAGACTGACCGCATATCCCAGAAGCCTCTTTTGTAGACCTTGCTTTCATAAAATAAGCAGTTTGCTTTTATTATTTTATTTTGTTTTGTTATATATTTTATTTTTTAAAAATGTATTTTATGTTATGTTATTTCATTTTCTGTATTTTTAAATATTTAGAATTTTATGTTATTTTGCTTTATGTATTTTTAAATTTCTTTTATTTCCTGTATTAAAAAAAAAAACTTTTTTTATACATTTTTAAAATAATTTAATTTATTTTTAAATTTAATTTCATATATTTTTTTTACATTTATTTTTTATTTTCTAATTTCATTTTATGTTATTTTGCTTTATGTATTTTTGTAAATGTATTTTACTTCATGTACTTTTTATTTGAAAAAAAAAATCACTTTATTTTATACATTTTTAATTAATTTATTTTATTGTATTTTATTTCATGTATTTTTAAAATGTATTTTATTTTCTAAATTTTATTTTATTCATTTTGTAAGTTTAATTTAATTTTATTGTATGTTATTTCACTTTATGTTTTTTTTAAATGTATTTATTTCATGTATTTAAAAAAAAAAAAAAAAACATTTTATTCTATACATTTTAAATTTATTTAATTTATTTTTTGCATTTAATTTCAGATTTTTTTTTAAATTCAGTTTATTTTCTAATTTCATTTTATGTATTTTTAAGCTTAATTCAATGTTATGGTTTTTTTATTTTTTATATGTTTTTTTTGTTTGATGTATTTTTTTTAAAAATAACATTTCATTTTATACATTTTATTTATTTTTTTTTTTTAATTTATAAGGACATCTCCAGATATCTTGGGACAAAATACTAGAACTGGCAGATCCCTTTGTATGGTTCTTCCCTCCCTACATGTCATATTTTCATTGATCTGCTTGGAGTCAGTGGAGACCAGACCCCCCCCCCCCTCCCCACACACACACACCTCCCCCATGCAACTGTGCAGCTATATGTTACTTCTAACAGAGAGGCTCTGCGAACTGCAAAAAGCCAGCAATAGATCTCTGTATCAGTGACCTATTGCTGCAGGGAGAACCTCTGCGCTACAGGGGAAGTTCAGTGACACCACTACATTCTGTGTTGTCATTGATCTACTAGGAGTCAGTGGAGACCAGATTCAGACTCCATGCATCTGTGCAGCAACAGCTCACATGTCATAGTGATGTATTGCTTGCTGCAAAAGGCCAGCAATAGATCACTATAACAGTGACCTATTGCTTTGGGGAAACACTGGATGAAGCCTTTGCTCTAGGGGGGGGAAGTGCAGTGACACCACTACATTCTGTGTTTTCATTGATCTGCTAGGCATCATTGAAGACCAGATCCAGACTCTCCATGCAGATGTTCAGCAACAGATCACTTGTAACAGATCTCTGTACTGCAGACTGCAAAAATCCAGCAACAGGTCACTATAACAGTGACCTATTGCTGCAAAGAGATGCTGGATGAAGCCTTTGCTCTAGGGGGGAAGTGCAGTGACACCACTACATTCTGTGTTTTCATTGATCTGCTAGGCCAGGGGTCAGCAAACTTTCTAAACAAAGGGCCAGTTTACTGTCCTTCAGACTTTAGGGGGCCAGACTGTACCCTGTGGGAGTGAACAATGTCCCATCATTTGTATTAGGGGGAGGATTGTTCCCCCATCGTTGGTGTCAGTTGGAGGAATAGTGCCTCCTCATCGGTGTCAGTAGGAGCAAAAGTGCCTGGTTGTTGGTGTCAGTGGAAGGAATTATGTCCCATTGCTGGTGTCAGTAGGAATAATAGTGCCCAATGGTTGATGTCAGTGGCAGGAAGTATGCCCCACCATTGGTGTCAGTTGGAGGAAAAGTGCCTTGTTGTTGGTGTCAGTGGCAGGAATTATGCCCCATTGTGGGTGTCAGTAGCTGGAAAGAAATGCCTCAAGGGCCAGATAAAGGCAAGCAAAGGGCCACATCTGGCCCCCCGACTGCAGTTTGGACCTATGTAGCAGGAACAGAAGCTCCCAGGCTGGAACCCCAGCCCAGCCAGCTCGGCACGGGTGTGCAAAATCACCTATATATACGTGATTTTGCATTTTGCGGTTTTTTGGGCATTTTGCGCCCCACACCACCATTCACGGCCTTGGCTAAATTTATGAGGAAATTTGATTTTTTTAATTTTTTTCTACTGGACATGTTTAATAGCAAAAAGTCAAAAATATTCTTTGCTTTTTTCTCAAAATATTCGGTCTTTTTTTTTTATAGCACAAAAAAAAAAAAAAGCAGAGGCGATCAAATACCACCGAAAAAAAAAATTTCTATTCGTGGGGGGGACAAAAAGACGTAAATTTAATTTGGGTGCAGCGTTGCACGACCGCGCAATTGTCAGTTAAAGTAATGCAGTGCTGTATTGCAAAAAAAATGGCCTGGTCAGGAAGGTGGGAAAATCCTCAGGAGGGCGAGGGGTTAATTTACTCGAATTGGGATTTTTTTTTTTTTTTTTTAGCAAAGACATGGAGGAGAATAAACTTTGGCCTAAATTTATGACGACATTTTTTTTTTTAAATGTTATAGCAAAAAGTCAAAAATAATTGGGTTTTTTTTCTCAAAATATTCAGTCTTTTTTTTATAGCACAAAAAATTGAAAAAAAAAGCCAGAGGTGATCAAATACCACTGAAAAAAATCTCTGGGGGAGAAAAAAAAGGACGTAAATTTAATTTGGATGCAGCGTTGCACGACCGTGCAATTGTCAGTTAAGCAGCGGAAAAAATTTTCCTGGTCAGGAACAGGGGGGAGGAATCCTCAGGAAGGCAAGTGGTTAATTTACGCGTATTGGGATTATTTTTTTTTAGAAAAGACATGGAGCAGAATACATTTTGGCCTAAATTTATGATGAAATTTGATTAAAAAAAAAAACAATTTACAGCAAAAAGTCAGAAATATTGTTTTATTTTCTCAAAATATTCTGTCTTTTTTTTATCGCGAAAAAAAAAAAAAAAACCGCAGAGGTAATAAAATACCCCCGGGAAAAAGCTCAATTCGTGGGGAAAAAAAGGACATAAATTTAATTTGGGTGCAGCGTTGCGTGACCGTGCAATTGTCAGTTACAGTAACGCAGCACCTTATCGCGAAAAAAAAAGGGGGGTAAATCTTCAGGAGGGCAAGTGGTTAATTTACACGTATTGGGATTTTTTTTTTAAGCTAAGACACGGAGCGGAATATAATTTGGCCTAAATTTATGATTTTTTTTTTTTGAAAATGTTATAGCAAAAAGTCAAAAATAATTGGTTTTTTTTCTCAAAATATTTGGTCTTTTTTTAAAGGGGTTAAAATATCACTTGGGACTGAAGACGGTACAAAACAAAACAAAAAAACATTTCTAGCAGGACTTTTTTTTTTTTTTTTTTTTTTTTCAGAAGAGGCGCACGATGGTAAGTCAAGGTAATTGAACCATTGCAAAGGATTTACATGTTGGATGATGAGGCCAATAGAACCTGTCTCCGCCCCCCTATCCATCTCCTAGTACCACTCCTTTAATAGATCCCCCACCAGCAGTCCTTGTCTCCGCCCCCCTATCCACCTCCTAGTACCACTCCTTTAATAGATCCCCCACCAGCAGTCCTTGTCTCCGCCCCCCTATCCACCTCCTAGTACCACTCCTTTAATAGATCCCCCACTAGCAGTCCTTGTCTCCGCCCCCTATCCATCTCCTAGTACCAATCCTTTAATAGATCCCCCACCAGCACCCCTTGTCTACGCCCCCCTATCCACCTCCTAGTACCAATCCTTTAATAGATCCCCCACCAGCAGTCCTTGTCTCCACCCCATATCCACCTCCTAGTACCACTCCTTTAATAGATCCCCCACCAGCAACTCTTGTCTCCGCCCCATATCCACCTCCTAGTACCACTCCTTTATAGATCCCCCACCAGCAGTCCTTGTCTCCACCCCATATCCACCTCCTAGTACCACTCCTTTAATAGATCCCCCCACCAGCAACTCTTGTCTCCGCCCCATATCCACCTCCTAGTACCACTCCTTTATAGATCCCCCACCAGCAGTCCTTGTCTCCGCCCCATATCCACCTCCTAGTACCACTCCTTTAAATAGATTCCCCACCAGCAACCCTTGTCTCCGCCCCCCTATATCCACCTCCTAGTACCACTCCTTTAATAGATCCCCCACCAGCAGTCCTTGTCTCCGCCCCCATCCACCTCCTAGTACTACTCCTTAAATAGATCCCCCACCAACAACCCTTGTCTCCGCCCCCTATCCACCTCTCCTAGTCCCACTCCTTTAATAGATCCCCCACCAGCAGTCCTTGTCTCCACCCCCTATCCACCTCCTAGTACCCTCCTTTAATAGATCCCCCACCAGCAGTCCTTTTCTCCCGCCCCCCTATCCATCTCCTAGTCCCACTCCTTTAATAGATCCCCCACCAGCAGTCCTTGTCTCCGCCCCCTATCCACCTCCTAGTCCCACTCCTTTAATAGATCCCCCACCAGCAACCCTTGTCTCCTCCCCCCTATCCACCTCCTAGTACCACTTCTTTAATAGATCCCCCACCAGCAGTCCTTTTCTCCACCCCCTATCCACCGCCTAGTACCACTCCTTTAATAGATCCCCCACCAGCAACCCTTGTCTCCGCCCCCCATCCACCTCCTAGTACTACTACTTAAATAGATCCCCCCACCAACAACCCTTGTCTCACGCCCCCCTATCCACCTCCTAGTACCACTCCTTTAAATAGATCCCCCACCAGCAACTCTTGTCTCCACCCTCCTATCCACCTCCTAGTACCACTCCTTTAATAGATCCCCCACTAGCAGTCCTTTTGTCTCCACCCCCTATCCACATCCTAGTACCACTCCTTTAATAGATTCCCCACCACAACACTTGTCTCCGCCCCCCTATCCACCTCCTAGTACCACTCCTTTAGCAGAATACAGAGCAAAGTATCATTTTGTGATGTTCAGTAATTTGTATGGAATTGGTACTCATTTAAAATATGAAAAAAAACTACTGAGCAAAAAACGAAATACTGACCTTGAACTTTAACCCACCCAAATAGAGCCAGTGACAGATCATGCCGCTGAGCGGCTCGTTTTGACAGGATGTCATATGACGCCCGGCCCTCAATCTGCTATAGGCCAGGTGGGACAGTGTTGGTGGGGGGGGGGGGGGGGGGGGGGGGGGGGGGGGGGGGGGGGGGGGGGGGGGGGGGTGGTGGGGGGGGTGGGGGGTGGGTGGTGGGGGGGGGGGGGGTGGGGGGGGGGGGGGGGAGTGGGGAGGGGAGGAGGGGTGGAGCTGAGGGGGGGGTGGGGTGGGGGGGTGGTGGAGCTGAGTGGGGGGGGGGGGTGGAGGTGGTGGAGTGGAGGGGGTGGGGGGGGGGGGGGTGGAGTGCGGAGGGGAGGGTGGCGGCCGTGAGCCTGGACAAAGGCGTGGAGGAATGTTAGGTCCCCGTAGCTGTCAGTCTCTGGGTGCGTGGCTTTCTCTTTCTGTACTTTCACGTCCCCCTAGATTTTTCTAAAATTAGATGTGTGGAATCGATGTTTCATCATTTCTTAGCCCGAGGGGGGGATTAGGTGAAGGTCGGGTATGATACAATATAAAGATAATAATAATATTAAAATATGATTGGTTCTATTTGTTTTTTCCCAGAAAAAAAAAAAGCTGTTTATTGTTTTCTATGCTGAAGTAAACTATTGTTGTTTAATTGTATAATATAAAGATAATAATAATATTAATAGTATTAAAATATGATTTGTTTTCTCCCGGCAAAAAAGAAAAAGCTGTTCCTGTTTTCTATGCTGAAGGAAGCTATTTTTGTTTAATTGTTATAATATAAAGATAATAATAATAATAATAATAATAATAATAAAAAAATATTATTTATGTTTTTTTCACAGCAAAAAAAACAGCAGTTTCCTGTTTTCTATGCTATTTTTGTTAAATTCTATAATATAAAGATAATAATAATATTAATAGTATTAAAATATGATTTATGTTTTTTCCCGGCACAAAAAAAAGTTGTTTCCTGTTTTCTATGCTGAAGTAAGCTATTTTTGTTTAATTATATATTATAAAGATAATAATAATAATAGTAATAATAATAATAATAATAATAAAATATCTCGCCTTGACTATTGTAACTCCTTCCTCATTGGCCGACCTCACCACAGGCTATCCCCTCTTCAGTCTCTCATGAATGCTGCTGCCAGACTCATCCACCTTACTAACCGTTCTGTATCTGCCATCCCTCTCTGCCAATCCTTCCACTGACCTCTACTCAGTGTCCTCCTCCCCTCTCTGCCAATCCCTCCACTGACCTCTACTCAGTGTCCTCCATCCCTCTCTGCCAATCCCTCCACTGGCCTCCGCTCAGTGTCCCCCACTCCTCTCTGCCAATCCCTCCACTGGCCTCCACTCAGTGTCCTCCTCCCCTCTGCCAATCCCTCCACTGACCTCTACTCAGTGTCCTCCATCCCTCTCTGCCAATCCCTCCACTGACCTCCACTCAGTGTCCTCCTCCCCTCTCTGCCAATCCCTCCACTGACCTCCACTCAGTGTCCAACACCCCTCTCTGCCAATCCCTCCACTGAGCTCTACTCAGTGTCCCCCATCCCTCTCCACCAATCCCTCCACTGGCCTCCACTCAGTGTCCTCCACCCCTCTCTGCCAATCCCTCCACTGAGCCCCCTACTCAGTGTCCCCCATCCCTCTCTCCGCCAATCCCTTCACTGGCCTCCACTCAATGTCCTCCATCCCTCTCTGCCAATCCCTCCACTGGCCTCCACTCAATGTCCTCCATCCCTCTCTGCCAATCCCTCCACTGGCTTCCCGTTGCCCAACTGATAAAATTCAAAACACTAACAATAACATATAAAGCCATTTATAACTCCGCCCCAAATTACATCACCGATCCTGTCTCCAAATATCACCCAAACTGTACTCTCCCACGACCTCCTGCTCCCTAGCTCCCTTGTCTCCTCCTCCCATGCTTGTCTCCAGGACTTCTCCAGAGCTTCCCCCATCCTCTGGAACTCTCTACTCCAATCTTTCAGACTATCACCTACTCTGCACACTTTTATGCGATCTCTGAAAACCTCTCTCTTTAGGGAAGCCTATCCCGCCCTCAGCTAATAATGGAATCTTCTATTCCTCCTCCCAGTCCATCCCCCCACAGTTATTACTTTTTTTGTACCCCTAGCCCCTCCCTCTTAGATTGTAAGCTCCCAGGATCAGGGCCCTCCTATCCCTCTTGTATTGAACTGTATTGTTGCTGTATTGTCTCCCTTTATATTGTAAAGCGCTGAGCAAACTGTTGGCGATATATAAATCCTGTATAATAATAATATATAAATCCTGTATAATAATAATAATAATAATAATATAAATCCTGTATATAATAATAATATAATCCTGTATAATAATAATATATAAATCCTGTATAATAATAATAATAATAATATATAAACCTTGTATAATAATAATATATAAATCCTGTATAATAATAATAATAATAATAATATAAATCCTGTATATAATAATAATAATATATAAATCCTGTATAATAATAATAATATATAAATCCTGTATAATAATAATAATAAATATATAAATCCTGTATAATAATAATATATAAATCCTGTATAATAATAATAATAAAAAAAATATGATTTATGTTATGTATAAAGTTTTTTTCCTGGCAAAAAAAAAATAAAAAACCTTTCCTGTTTTCTATGCTGAAGTAAGCTATTTTTGTTTAATTATATAATATAAAGATAATAATAATAATAATAATAATATGAATAATAAAATATGATTTATGTTTATTTATTTATATTTTTTATTTATTCTGTATATATGCAAATATGTTTTTTTTCATTATGTTGTTTCTTTGTAAGATTTTTAATAAACAAAAAATTTACACTAGAGAACAGATTTATTTTACGAGATTTCGCTCACAGTTGTCTTGTTAGCCCGTAAAATCTGGTCATTATTCTTTTTTTTTTTTTTTTTTTTCCTGTATTGTGACACGTGACGAGATAACCCGAAAAGGCTCCGGGGGAATTGAGGAAAGCGTACACAAATCTGTGCTCGTGTGAAATCTGTTATTTTATTTGACTGGTTTGACTGAAATGAGTTTTCCCAGCCTAATGCTGAGACGCTGGAGATGGAGCGAAGACGCTTCTGCCGCGTTGTAGACAGATGGCGGATCACCGGGTTTCACGGGAAAATGATTAATGATGATGTCAAAGAGAAAAAAAAAAATCCCTCAAATCTCTGGATACCGTTTATCCTCTCGTGTATTTGGTGTTCATTTTCCGCAAGACAAAAGGCCTCGCGAGCTGACAGTCCGTCCTTGTGCTCCAAGCTGTTCCCTTTCGTTTTGTTCGTTTATGTTCGATGGACTGGACGTTAGACTGAGCCCAATTGGATCTTCGCGGGCTCACTGGCAATTATCAGTCCCATAGTAACAATGCAGCCAGGGCTGCTGGGAGAAATCACGGGGCCTGCCGATACAGCCTACCTGATAGGGCCCTAACCCCCCCCCCCATGACAATTGTATCAAATTAGGACCTGGTAGAGCAGTGGTCTCCAAACTGCGGCTCCGGGGCCAGATGCGGCCCGTTGGTTGTTTTTATCTGGCCCTTGGGGCGCAATTTCATGTACTGATACCAACAATTTGGCACAATTCCCCCCACTTACACCAATGAAGGGGGCACAACTCCTTCCAATGATATCAACGATGGGACGCAATTCCTCCCAGTGACACAAATGATAGGGTCCAATGACGTCAACGATGGGGCGCAATTCCTCCCAGTGACAAAAATGATAGAGTCCAATGACATCAACGATGGGGCGCAATTCCCCCCCAGTGACACAAATGATAGGGTCCAATGACATCAACGATGGGGTGCAATTCCTCTCAGTGACACAAATGATAGGGTCCAATGGCATCAACGATGGGGCACAATTCCCCCCCAGTGACACAAATGATAGGATCTGATGACATCAACGATGGGGCGCAATTCCTCCCAGTGACACAAATGATAGGGTCCAATGACATCAACGATGGGGCGCAATTCCTCCCAGTGACACAAATGATAGGGTCCAATGACATCAACGATGGGGCGCAATTCCCCCCCAGTAACACAAATGATAGGGTCCAATGATATCAACGATGGGGAGCAATTCCTCCCAGTGACACAAATGATAGGGTCCAATGGCATCAATGATGGGGCACAATTCCTCCCAGTGACACAAATGATAGGGTCCAATGACATCAACGATGGGGCGCAATTCCTCCCAGTGACACAAATGATAGGGTCCCATGACGTCAACGATGGGGAGCAATTCTTCCCAGTGACACAAATGATAGGGTCCAATGGCATCAATGATGGGGGCGCAATTCCCCCAGTGACACAAATGATAGGGTCCAATGACATCAACGATGGGGCGCAATTCCCCCCCAGTGACACAAATGATAGAGTCCAATGACATCGACGATGGGGAGCAATTCCTCCCAGTGACACAAATGATAGGGTCCAATGGCATCGACGATGGGGCGCAATTCCCCCCAGTGACACAAATAATAGGGTCCAATGGCATCGACGATGGGGAGCAATTCCTCCCAGTGACACAAATGATAGGGTCCAATGACATCGACGATGGGGGAGCAATTCCTCCCTGTGACACAAATGATAGGGTCCAATGACATCAACGATGGGGGACAATTCCTCCCAGTGACACAAATGATAGGGTCCAATGGCGTCAACGATGGGGCACAATTCCTCCCAGTGACACAAATGATAGGTTCCAATGGCATTGATGATGAGGCACAGACCCTTGATCCTTTCTTTGCAGGCTCAGCTGCACTGCAGAATGAATGAGCAGGAAAAGCTTTGCACAGAGGCTTCCTGTTCATTCACAAACTGAAAGTTAATGCGTCAGCTATGAATGAACACAGGAATATGTGGTGTCTGAAGGCGTGGTGCAGCGTCTGAAGGCGTAGTGCGGCGTCTGAAGGTGTGGCGTCTGAAGGTGTGGTGTGGCGACTGAAGGTGTGGTGTGGTGTCTGAAGGCGTGATGTGGTGTCTGAAGGTGTGGTGTGGCCTCTGAAGGTGTGGTGTGGTGCCTGAAGGTGTGGGGTGGTGTCTGAAGGTGTGATGTGGCCTCTGCAGGCGTGGTGTGGCCTCTGCAGGCGTGGTGTGTCCTCTGCAGGCGTGGTGTGGTGTCTGAAGCTGTGGTATGGCCTCTGAAGGTGTGGGGTGGCATCTGAAGGTTTGATGTGGCCTCTGAAGGCGTGGTGTGGTGTCTGAAGGTGTGGTGTGGCGTCAAAGGTGTGGTGTGGCATCCGAAGGCGTGGTGTGGCCTCTGAATGTGTGGCCTCTGCAGGTGTGGTGTGGTGTCTGAAGGTGTGGTGTGGCCTCTGAAAGGTGTGGGGTGACGTCTGAAGGTATGATGTGGTGTCTGAAGGTGTGATGTCTGAAGGTGTGATGTGGCCTCTGAAGTGGTGGTGCTGCGTGGGCGTCTGAAGGTGTGATGTGGCCTATGAAGGTGTGATGTGGCCTCTGAAGGTGTGGTGTGGCATCTTAAGGTGTGGTGCGGCGTCTGAAGGCGTGGTGTGGTGTCTGAAGGTGTGGCGTCTGAAGGGTGTGGCGTGGCTTCTGAAGTGTGTGACGTGGCGTCTGAAGGTGTGGCGTGGCGTCTGAAGGTGTGATGTGGCCTCTGAAGGTGTGATGTGGCCTCTGAAGTGTGTGGTGCGGCATCTTAAGGTGTGGTGCGGCGTCGTGAAGGCGTGGTGTGGTGTCTGAAGGCGTGGTGTGGTGTCTGAAGGCGTGGTGTGGTGTCTGAAGGCGTGGTGTGGTTTCTGAAGGTGACCTCAGACAGGCTTACAAACACTAATGTATGCAGAAAACTGCAGTGTTTAGCAGAAGAAATGGAAACAGATAATTAGCATTTGGCGACATTTTTTTTTTAAACATCTGAGCAAGCAAGCGCACCATACGGCGGTGAGGAAGGTTAAGGGACGAGGCAGGTGGATCTGTTTCTGACTTCGGCTTCAAAAATGAGAACGAAAAAAGTCCCACGCTGAGAACAAGCCTGATTTCAGAGGGCGAGTGGAAACGGTTTGATCTTTCGCACTTCAAAGAATCGGAAAAGTAGAAATTTTCAAAGACGGGATAAAAAGTTGATGAGGACGAGCGACGAGCTCTTCAAGCTGTCCATCTATTATCACAATACGAAAAAAAAGGTCTGAATCGATATATTTTGCCGTCGCGGCAATTTAACTTTACAACATCTAATTAGGCATTTCTGGGAGTTGTAAATGTTTACAAAAATTATTATTTTTTTAACCAAAACTGGCAGTTTTATTATGTAAAGTAAAACATTATCATTTTGCTGTCTGTAAATGAGGGGCTGAGTGCCGACAAAGGTGAGGAGCCACACACGGCTATCAGCCCAATTGTCCTGTATAAGAAATTGGCTGCAGTGTGTCTCCTGCCAGGCCAGGCCCCATCGACGCGTTTCACCTGCCTGCGGGCTTAGTGATAGAGGTCATCTATAGAGGGTGAAATGCGTCAGTGGGACGTGTCTTCGAGGAGACACATTGAAGCCCATTTCTCATACATTTGGATTGATAACCGGTGTGCTGGTCCTCACCGTGGTTGACAGACAGTTTCAGTAGGTTGAGCAAGCTGGCACCCAACAGTACTGGAGTTACCGGGCTGGTACCCAACGGCTCCCAACAGTACTGGACGGCACCCAACAGTACTGGAGTCACCAGGCTGGCATCCAACAGTACTGGAGCCAACAGACTGGCACCCAACGGCACCCAACAGTACTGGACAGCACCCAACGGTACTGGAGTCAGCGGGCTGGTACCCAATGGCACCCAACAGTACTGGACAGCACCCAACCATACTGGAGTCACCAGGCTGGAAACAACAGCTCCCAACAGTACTGGAGTAACCAGGCTGGCACCCAATGGCACCCAACATTACTGAACGGCACCCAACAGTACTGGAGTCACCGGGCTGGCACACAATGGTACTCAACAGTACTGGATGGCACCCAACAGTACTGGAGCCACTGGACTGGTACTCAACAGCACCCAACAGTACTGGACGGCACCCAACAGTACTGGAGTCAGTGGGCTGGCATGCAACAGCACCCAACAGTACTGGATGGCAACCAGCAGTACTGGAGTCACCGGACTGGCACTCAACGGCACCCAACAGTACTGGATGTCACCCAAAGAGTACTGGAGTCACCGGGCTGGCACTCAACGGCACCCAACATTACTGAACGGCACCCAAATGTACTGGAGTCACCGAGCTGGCATACAATGGCACTCAACAGTACTGGACAGCACCCAACAGTACTGGAGCCACTGGACTGGTACTCAACAGCACCAAACAGTACTGGATGGCACCCAAACAGTACTGGAGTCACCGGACTGGCACTCAACAGCACCGAACAGTACTGGACGGCACCCAACAGTACTGGAGTCACCGGGCTGGCACTCAACGGCACCCAACAGTATTGGACGGCACCCAACAATACTGGAGTCACCGGGCTGGAAACAACAGCTCCCAACAGTACTGGAGTCACCAGGCTGGCACCCAAAGGTACCCAACATTACAGAACGGCACCCAAACAGTACTGGAGTCACCGGACTGGCACTCAGCAGCACCCAACAGTAGTGGATGGCACCCAAACAGTACTGGAGTCACCGGGCTGGCACTCAACAGCACTGAACAGTACTGGACGGCACCCAACAGTACTGGAGTCACCGGGCTGGCACTTAACAGCACCCAACAGTACTGGACGGCACCCAACAATACTGGAGTCACCGGGCTGGAAACAACAGCTCCCAACAGTACTGGAGTCACCAGGCTGGCACCCAATGGCACCCAACATTACTGAACGGCACCCAACAGTACTGGAGCCACTGGACTGGTAATCAACAGCACCCAACAGTACTGGAGCCATTGGACTGGTACTCAACAGCACCGAACAGTAGTGGACGGCACCCAAACAGTACTGGAGTCAGTGGGCTGGCATGCAACAGCACCCAACAGTACTTAACGGCACCCAAACAGTGCTGGAGTCACCGGGCTGGCACTGATCAGCACCAAACAGTACTGGACGGCACCCAACAGTACTGGAGTCACCGGACTGGCTCTCAACAGCACCCAACAGTACTGGACGGCACCCAACAGTACTGGAGTCACCAGGATGATACCCAAGGACACCCAAGAGTATTGGACAACACCCAACAGTACTGGAGTCACCGGGCTGTTTTGCATGATTGCGCTTGATCAGGGGTCTCCAAATTACAGCCCATGGGCCAAATCCAGCCAACTGCAATATTTTATCCAGCTCTCTGATGTAAGAGGGGACTCAGCACCCTAGTTGAATGGGGGACTCTCATGTTGGGGGGGGGGTTCTGATGTAAAGGGGACTCTGATGGGGACTCTGATGTAAGGGGGACTTCAATGGGGACTCTCATGTAGGGGGGGGGGGAAGAAAGGGAAAATAAAAATAATGCTCCATACAGGAGGATGGATCTGGTGGAGCGTCATCAGGGGACAGACGGCTAGACAGAAGAATTTTGTTTTGTCGTATTCGTTATGTTGAATCGATTCATTTTCAGAATTTGTTTCCGCATCTTTGGCCTTCGTTTTGTATATTCGTTGGGCCGGGTGGATTCAAAAACTTTTTCGGTTTTCCAGAATCGGGTGGATTCAAATTGGAAGGATTTGATTTTTTTTTCAAACGTTAATCCAGCCCACCAAGAGAAATAGCAAGTACCGATTGGACAATAATGACTGGTGTCATGGGCATCCAAATTAATATATGAAACAAAACTCGGATCCATTCATTATCTCAATCCGAATTATCCAACACATTTGAAAATTTAATTAATTTCCCCGCAGGCCCGAACTACTGTGGCAGCCTGTGATGTCATCCAAATGAAACAAATGCATTCGTTAATTTCATTATAACTTTTTTTTTCGGATTCTTCGTTAACATCCGTTACTAGGTCCATTCGGAGATTCGTATACATCCGAATCCCCGAAAATGACATTTTCACCTGAAAAACTAATTGTAACGAAACTAAACGCACATGCCTACTGAATGCCTGGACCATGAAGGGACAGCTGGTTCATAACTGAAAAAAAGATGGCGGCAGGGGATAAGGAGGGTCATAACAGGACAATGTTGGTGAGTGCGGGATTTAGGTCGTCTAACTTCTCTTAAAGAGTAATTCCACTTAAATAAAATAAAAATTTAATAAAATAAAAATAAATAAAATAAAAATAAAATAAAATAAAATAAAAAATAAAAAATAAAATAAAATAAAAATCAAAAATAAATAAAATAAAAATAAAATAAAATAAATAAATAAAGAAAAGAAAAAGAAAACTAAATAAAATAAAAATAAAAAAAATAAAATAAAATAAAAAAATGAAAATAAAATAGCAAATAAATATATTTAAAAAATAAACAATTGCTAAACAGTTGCAATTCCATGTTATTAAAAATGACCGTTCTTTTTCAATCTGCTGTCACTGTAATTTTTCTGTAAAATTCAATTCAACATGGCATACAGGAGGAGTTCTGTACACAGTTGGTATATGGGACGCACCCAGAACTGTAATTTCCTGCTTGTGTTATTGGCTCACTGATTTCCCCAGAAGTCTGCACTAAGGTACCAGTGAGATTTTGGGCATCCCCTGCAATAGGCATTTTAGTTTTGGTGAGATACTGTATTCCCCAAGAGTTAAATACTTCTAAAGGGATGCAGACCCTGGAGCTTTCCTCATCAGAACACTGAGAGTGCATCGGGGGAATTATAATGAACTAGACCCTCCCCATTCAGAATCAGTCCACACAGGTCATTGGGAAACAATCAGCTATTTCTTCAGAGCAACAAAAGGTAGGAATCTGCTACGAAGTTTGTTTTGATCCCTGCAATGTATATGTATCACCCAGAGGGGGAGGGTTTTTTTTTTCTCAACAAAAGTGAAGTTACTCTTTAACACTGAGCACAAAAAATGATCGGACCCACATGGAAGAAAAATGAGTCCATGGGAAAGCCCCTGTCACTCCACCATGTTGAATGAGATGCTCTCACCCACATGGTAGAAAAATCTAGTTGAAATACATTTTTAAAATATTCTTCCCAAATATATTGACATATTTTTGAAATACTACAATTTTGGCCATATTCAATATATCTCAAATTATATTTAACAAAAAAAAAATAATTATATATATATATATACATATATATTTATTTTATTTTTTTAATATTTTTTTTTAATTTTTTTTTTTAAATATATTCTTCAGATTTTTTAGAACATATAAAAAAGTCATCTTAACATATATTTTTACATATATTTGAAAATGCATTCCAAAAATGTAGAATAAATGTATTTTTAAACACATACAGTATATTTGAAAATTAATTTTTAAAAATGATTTTAATAAATGTTGTAATAAAAACACATTTCAACATATATATATATAAATGACTTTTTTATATGTTAAAAAAAATCTGAAGAATATATTTAAAAAATATATATTTAAAAAAATATTATTCATATATTTTGTAATAGATACAGTGGGGATCGAAAGTTTGGGCACCCCAACTAAAAATTTGTATTAATGTGCATAAAGAAACCAAGGAAAGATGGAAAAATCTCCAAAAGGCATCAAATTACAGATTAGACATTCTTATAATATGTCAACAAAAGTTAGATTTTATTTCCATCATTTACACTTTCAAAATAACAGAAGCAAAAAAAATTGCGTCTGCAAAAGTTTGGGCACCCTGCAGAATTTATAGCATGCACTGCCCCCTTTGCAAAGCTGAGACATGCCAGTGTCACGGATTGTTCTCAATCATCGTCTGGGCAGACCAGGTGATGTCAATCTCAAAGGTTTTAAATGCCCAGACTCATCTGACCTTACCCCAACAATCAGCACCATGGGTTCTTCTAAGCAGTTGTCTAGAAAGCTGAAACTGAAAATAGTTGACGCTCACAAAGCTGGAGAAGGCTATAAGAAGATAGCAAAGCGTTTTCAGATGTCAATATCCTCTGTTCGGAATGTAATTAAGAAATGGCAGTCATCAGGAACAGTGGAAGTTAAAGCAAGATCTGGAAGACCAAGAAAAATATCAGACAGAACAGCTCGCAGGATTGTGAGAAAAACAATTCAAAACCCACGTTTGACTGCACGATCCCTCCAGAAAGATCTGGCAGACACTGGAATTGTAGTACTCTATTCCACTATAAAGAGATACTTGTACAAATATGGTCTTCATGGAAGAGTCATCAGAAGAAAACCTCTTCTACGTCCTCACCACAAAAATCATCGTTTGAACTTTGCAAATGAACATATAGACAAGCCTGATGCATTTTGGAAACAAGTTCTGTGGACCGATGAGGTTAAAATTGAACTTTTTGGCCGGAATGAGCAAAAGTATGTTTGGAGAAGAAGGGGCACAGAATTTAATGAAAAGAACCTCTGTCCAACTGTTATGCATGGGGTTGGATCAATCATGCTTTGGGGTTGTGTTGCAGCCAGTGGCACAGGGAACATCTCACGAGTAGAAGGAAAAATGGATTCAATAAAATTTCAGCAAATTTTGGATGGTAACTTGATGCCATCTGTGAAAAAGCTGAAGTTAAAGAGAGGATGGCTTCTACAAATGGATAATGATCCTAAACACACCTCGAAATCCACGGGGGATTACATCAAGAGGTGTAAACTGAAGGTTTTGCCATGGCCTTCACAATCTCCTGACCTCAACATAATTGAAAATCTATGGATAGACCTTAAAAGAGCAGTGCGTGACAGACAGCCCAGAAATCTCAAAGAACTGGAAGACTTTTGTAAGGAAGAATGGGCAAAGATACCTCAAACAAGAATTGAAAGACTCTTGGCTGGCTACAAAAAGCGTTTACAAGCTGTGATACTTGCCAAAGGGGGCAGTACAAGATATTAACTCTGCAGGGTGCCCAAACTTTTGCAGACGCCATTTTTTTTGTTTTCTGTCATTTTGAAAGTGTAAACGATGGAAATAAAATCTAACTTTTGTTGACATATTATAAGAATGTCTAATCTGTAATGTGATGCCTTTTGGAGATTTTTCCATCTTTCCTTGGCTTCTTTATGCACATTAATACAAATTTTTAGCTGGGGTGCCCAAACTTTCGATCCCCACTGTACATAAAACACATTTCAACATGCAATCTGTATTATATATATATATATATATACACACACACATATATATATATATATATATATATATATATATATATGTATGTATATATACAGTATGTACTGAAATATATTTTGAAATATATTGAATGCGGCCAAAATTGTAGTATTTCAAATACATGTCAGTATATATTTGGGAAGAATATTTTTAAAATATATTTCAAATATATTTTTCTTCCATGTGGGTGAGAGCATCTGATTCAACATCGTGGAGTGACAGGGGCTTTCCCATGGAATCGCAGCTTATTCCATGCCAGGACATCAGAAGTACCTCTGTCGGCTGGGTATGGGGATGCATTCCAAAAATGTAGATTAAATGTATTTAAATGTTATATATTTGAAAATGTATTTTTAAAAATATTTTTAATATATTTTGTAATAAAAACGCATATCAACATACAGTATGTATATATATATATATATATATATATATATATATAAATACATTTTCAAATATATTGAATACGGTCAAAAAAATTGTATTTCAAATATATGTATATGAAAAATATTTCAAATATGTCAATATATTTGGGAAGAATATTTTTAAAATATATTTTAAATATATATTTTTCTTCCACAAGGGGAAGCGTGAATAGCAGATAGGGATGAATGCCTCCCCCCTGCATAAAATGTATTATTAAAATAGCTTCACAAACAGAACTCACCAAATCTTCAAAAAAGTCGTCCTGACGTAATTTCATTGAGGGGAAAAATGTAATCAGCTTAAACACCGCAAAAATACTTCCGAAGTAACAAATGACAATATCATGAAGCTGGAGGATCTATCAAATTATGGAAAGGCAACAAGGAGATCTGGATAATAAATCAAAATGTAATTATTTAAAGTACAAGTAAACCCAATTAATAAAGTCTATTATAAACTTTAAGCTGTTGATGTCATTTTCAATATTTTTGAATTCTGAATATTTTTTAACGTTGAAATTCCTGCTGATCCTGCCATGGAATTCCTTCTTCAGGACCTTTAGGTCTGCCAAATGTTTACACGGCAGGTTCAGGGAAAGTGGTCCTGCTTGGACCTTGAAGAAGGGGTTACACCCCAAAAGCTTGTCCTGAAAATGTAGATGTTAGTGCAAATGTAGCACACTCTTTGGTAGCTAGAGGGAGCTAGAGTTCTAATTCTCAGTTAGAAGGACTGAGTAGCAGCCCAGGTGTAATAGTCAGGGGGTCAAAACATCGGTCAGGGGCTGAGAAGCTCTGCAGACCAGCTCTCTGGGTCTTCCCCCTGCTCTAGAGTTTTGGAGAAAATTCTAGAAGCAGTGGGCGGGGGTAAGGAGTGGCATGTTTGCACTCTAAAAGAATCCTGGCCAATCCCTAACAAGAGGCCTGGCAAGGGGTTAGGATAGCCCTTAAGAGTGACTGAGCCTGTTAGAGGCAGGAAAGTTCAGGTGGAAGATGAGGAAGTTAAGCTGAGTATCAGCCCAGGTGTAATAGTCAGGGGGGTCAAACTTCGGTCAGGGCCGAGAGGCTCTGCAGACCAGCTCTCTGGGTCTTCCCCCTGCTCTAGTGTTTTGTAGAAAATTCTAGAAGCAGTGGGAAGGGGTGAGGAGTGGCTGGTTTGCACTCTCAAGGGATCATGGGCAATCCCCAACAGGAGGCCTGGCAAGGGGTTAGGACAGCCCTTAACAGTGACTGAGCCTGCTCAGTGGCAGGAGAGTTCAGGTGGAAGATGGGGAAGTGAGGCTGGAGAGCAGGAGCATGGGAGGGGGGCCAGATGGAGAGAGGCTCACCTACAGGCAGGAAACTTGGAAGGAGGAAAGCTCAGGACCTCACTGGCCCCCAGAGCAAGGACCACCAATGCAGCAGGGAAGGAGCGGCCCAGCAGAAGGCCTGAGAGCAGCCACCAACCCAACCGCAGCATAGGGGAAGGACTGAGTGAGTAGAACTGCACCCCCTGGGCCAGTAAGGAGAGGGAGCACTCTTGTGGGAATCTGGATTAGCCACTACCCAGGACTGTCTAGTATTTAAAGTAACAGGCACTGGATGCCCTGCTGAGCACTGACGAGGCAGCACTGATGGGCACTGATGGGGACTAATAGGCTGCACTGATGTGCAGTGATGAGGCTGCACTGATGGGCACTGATGGGGACTGATAAACTGCACTGATGAGGCTGCACTGATGTGCACTGATGAGACAGCACTGATTTGTGCTGATGAGGCAGCACTGATGGGCACTGATGGGGACTAATAGGCTGCACTGATGTGCAGTGATGAGGCTGCACTGATGGGCACTGATGGGGACTGATAAACTGCACTGATGAGGCTGCACTGATGTGCACTGATGAGACAGCACTGATTTGTGCTGATGAGGCAGCACTGATGGGCACTGATGGGGACTAATAGGCTGCATTGATGTGCAGTGATGAGGCTGAACTGATGGGCACTGATAAGCTACACTGAAGGGCACTGATGAAGACTGATAAACTGCACTGATGGACACTGATGTGTGGCACTGTGTAGCACTATAAAACACTGTAAAAGCAATGTGCACGTTCAAAACTCACTGCTACAGCACAGATCGGGCTCCCCTTCCCTCACACACGGCCTATGTGCGAGGGAAGGAGAGCTGTTAACCGGCAAAAACCTGATATGTTTGCATATCTGATCACTGAGAGTGTCCCTGAACCCCAATCTTTGATGTATTCAAGGCACACAGCGGTCACAGAGATTTCCCAATTCATCCCCCCAGGGGGTGCGCACACAGGAGGATGTCCAGGAATGTCTTCCCAGAAGCAGAGAGCCGCCCTGAGGCCATATAATCACTATTATCCACTCTTCTAAATCCCATTCATTTAATCAGAGGTATGCTATATTGCCCCAGGTATTGGTCGGCCCGCCTTTCCACACACATGACTTTTAATGGCCCCCCAGTCTTAGTCCGTAGGGTTCAATATTGAGTTGGCCCCGCCCTTTGCAGCTATAACAGCTTCAACTCTTCTGGGAAGGCCGTCCACGAGGTTTAGGAGGGTGTCTATGGGAAGGTTGGACCATTCTTCCAGAAGCACATTTGTCAGGTCAGGCACTGATGTCGGGGGAGGAGGCCTGGCTCGCAGTCTCCGCTCTAATTCATCCCAAAGGTGTTCTATGGGGTTGAGGTCAGGACTCTGTGCAGGACAGTCAAGTTCCTCCACCCCAAACTGGTTCCTCCATGTCTTTATGGACCTTGCTTTGTGCACTGGTGTGCAGTCATGTTGGAACAGGAAGGGGCCATCCCCAAACTCTTCCCACAAAGTTGAGAGCATGAAATTGTCCAAATTGTCCCTTCACTGGAACTAGGGGGCCAAGCCCAACCCCTGAAAACAGCCCCACACCATAATCCCCCCTCCACCAAACTTTACACTTGGCACAGTCAGGCAAGTATTGTTGTGCTGGCAACCACCAAACCCAGACACGCCCATCGGATTGCCAGACAGAGAAGCGTGATTGGTCATTCCAGAGACCACTGCTCTAGAGTCCAGTGGCGGCGTGCTTTACACCACGGCATCCGACGCTTTGTATTGCACTTGGTGATGTAAGGTTTGGATGCAGCTGCTCGGACATGGAAACCCATTCAATGAAGCTCTCTACATACTGTTGTTGGGCTCATCTGAAGGCCACACCCAGTTTGGAGGTCTTTAGCTATTGACTCTGCAGACAGTTGGTGACTTCTACGCATTGTGCGCTTCAGCATGCGCTGACCCCGCTCTGTCATGTGACGTGGCCTACCACTTTGTGGCTGAGTGGCTGTTGTTCCCAGTTGCTTCCACTTTGTTATAATCCCACTAACAGTTGAGCGTGGAATATTTAGTAGCCAGGAAATGTCACGGATGGACTTATTGCCCAGGTGGCCACCTATCACGGGACCACGCTTGGAGTCACTGAGCTCCTGAGAGCGACCCATTCTTTCACCAATGTTTGTAGAAGCAGTCTGCATGCCTAGGGGCTTGATTGTATACACCTGTGTCCATGGAGGGGATTGGAACACCTGAATCACATGATATGGAGGGGATTGGAACACCTGAATCACATGACTGGGAGGGGATTGGAACACTTGAATCACATGATATGGAGGGATTGGAACACCTGAATCACATGATCGAGAGGGCAGGGCCAATACTTTGGGCAATATAGTGTATCTTTGATGAAGATAAGATTACACGAGTCCCGACCTGAACATGGAACATTGGGAGTACAGGAGATCTTCCCATCCTTGCTGCCACCTATCCAGGGGTGGACTGATCATTTGGAAACTCAGGCACTGCCCGAGGGCCCGGGGTCAGTAGGGGGGCCCCATGAGATGCCCCTGGTACCTTTTTCATAGGCTTTTTTGAGTTTGGGCAAGGACACAGGGGGCCCATGATCCCCTATTGCCTGGGGGCCCCATGAGTTTTCAGTCCGCCCCTGTCCCAACCTGCACATGGAACATTGGGAGTACAGGAGATCTTCCCATCCTTGCTGCCACCTATCTAGGAGCGGACTGACCATTTGGAAACTCGGGCACTGCCTGAGAGCCCGGGGTCAGTAGGGGGCCCCATGAGATGCCCCTGCTACCTTTTTCATACGCTTTTTTGAGTTTGGGCGAGGATGCAGGGGCCCCATGATCCCCTATTGCCCGGGGGCCCCATGAGTTGTCAGTCCCAACCTGAACATGGAACATTGGGAGTACATGAGATCTTCTCATCCTTGCTGCCACCTATCCCAGGGAAACTCGGGCACTGCCCGAGGGCCCGAGGTCAGTAGGGGGCTCCATGAGATGCCCCTGATACCTTTTTCATAGGCTTTTTTGAGTTTGGGCAAGGACACAGGGGCCCCATGATCCCCTATTGCCCGGGGGCCCCATGAGTTGTCAGTCCCAACCTGAACATGGAACATTGGGAGTACATGAGATCTTCTCATCCTTGCTGCCACCTATCCCAGGGAAACTCGGGCACTGCCCGAGGGCCCGAGGTCAGTAGGGGGCTCCATGAGATGCCCCTGATACCTTTTTCATAGGCTTTTTTGAGTTTGGGCAAGGACACAGGGGCCCCATGATCCCCTATTGCCGGGGGGGCCCCATGAGTTGCCAGTCCCAACCTGAACATGGAACATTGGGAGTACATGAGATCTTCTCATCCTTGCTGCCACCTATCCCATCATGGACCATCTCACGGCTCACGCCATTACACCGCTGCCCATTTTTTCGGCTCATTGATCAAGCTCAGGCTTTTACTCCACAAAGTGCACTTTTATTATATTTTGGTTTTTCTGGAGTAAGGAAACAACAAAGCATCTTATCAATTATTCAGCTCTTCTGTCTTACGGACAAGTTATTTTTGCTTGCCGGTGTAGGATGACAAGTGCATACTCGTCGGGGGGCAACTATAAAAATAACTCACAGCATACTAATAATTACATTTGGCAACTCCGGCACAATACGATTGTAGACACGTGCACTTAACTCCGCTCTGAATTGCTGCAAGCAAGGTATTAACAAGCAAATCGATTCCAGGACCATTATGAAGCTGGATTTTGTTGTCCATCCCATGATTTAAAGCAGAACTCTAGCAGAAAGCTAAAAGAACAAAACCAGCTTTTGCTACAGTATCCACCTTCAATCCAGAGATTTCCCCTGCAGTACTTTTTTCCTGCCACTAGATGTCCTCAGTCTGATAGCTAGCATCATTCAGTCAATTTCATCTGAGCCCAGGTCATCCTGGATTACTCCCCCCTAGTCTGGGACTGGATCGTGAAAGGAGAAGCAGTACAGGGATGAGCTCATCTCTCTTTTTTACTCTACTCTCTCCTCCTAGCAGCGTGCTCCTGGTCAGCATTAAAAAGATAAAATAACAAAATCAGATGGGGACTCTGATGTAAGCAGGGCTCTGATGGGGACTCTTATGCAACGGCGGCTCTGATAGGGACCCTAATGTAAGGGGAGCTCTGATGGGGACTCTCATGCAACAGGGGCTCTGATAAGGACCCTAATTTAAGGGGTTCTCTGATGGGGACTCTGATGTAAGCAGGGCTCTGATGGGGACTCTCATGCAACGGCGGCTCTGATAGGGACCCTAATATAAGGGGAGCTCTGATGGGGACTCTGATTTAAGGGGAGCTCTGATGGGGACTAACATGCAACGGGGGCTCTGATAGGGACCCTAATGTAAGGGGGGCACTGATGGGGACTCTGATTTAAGAAGAGCTCTGATGGGGACTAACATGCAACAGGGGCTCTGATAGGGATCCTAATGTAAGAGGAGCTCTAATGGGGACTCTGATGTAAGGGGGAATTTTTATAGGGACTCTCATGCAACGGGGCACTGATGTAAGGGGAGCTCTGATGGGGACTTTCATGCAATGGTGGCTCTGATAGGGACCCTATTGTAAGGGGGCTCTGATGGGAACTCTCATGCAACAGGGGCTCTGATAGGGACCCTAATGTAAGTGGAGCTCTGATGAGGACTCTGATGTAAGGGAGAATTTTGATGGGGACTCTCATGCAACGGGGGGCACTGATAGGGACCCTAATGTAAGGGGGCTCTGATGAGGACTCTCATTCAACAGCGGCTCTGATAGGGACCCTAATGTAAGGGGGGCTCTGATGGGGACTCTGATGTAAGGGGGAATTTTTTGATGGGGACTCTCATGCAACAACAAGGGCACTGATGTAAGGTGAGCTCTGATGGGGACTCTCATGCAGCAGGGGCTCTGATAGGGACCCTAATGTAAGGGGGACTCTGATGGGGACTATCATGTACGGTGAGACTCTGATGTAGAGGGGCCTGTGATACAAGTTGAACTCTGATGTAATAGGAGCTCTGATGGAGACCCTAATGGAATGGGGACTCTGTTGGGAATTCTAATGCAAGGGGGATTCTGATAGGGACTGTCATGTAAGGTGGGGCTCTAATATAAGGGAGCCACTGAGACAAGGGGGACTTTAATGGTGACTCTGATGTAAGGGGGCTAAGATCAGGATTCTCATGTATGGGGCTCTGATGGGGACTCTGATGTAAGCAGGAACTGTGATGAGGACTCTCATGTAAGATAAGACTCTGATGTAAGGGGGCTCTGATGGAGACTCTCAGACAACAGAGGCTCTAATGGGTCCCTGGTAAAAGGGGGGGATTCTGATGGATATTCTCATGTAAGGTGGGAGTTTGAAGTAAGGGGTTCTCTGATGGGGACTCTGATGTAATCGGGGCTCTTATAGGGACTCTGATGTAAAAAGTGATTCTGATGGGGACGCTGATGTAAGAGGGGGGGGGGGCTCTGATGGAATGGGGACTGTGATGTAAGGAGGGATTCTGATTGGAACTCTGATGTAAGGGGGACTCTGATGTAAGGAGTGATTCTGATGGGGACTGTGATGTAAGGGGGGCTCTGATGTCAGGGGCGGACTGACCATTTGGAAACTCGAGCACTGTCCGAGGGCCCGGGGGTCAGTAGGGGGCCCCATGACATGCCCCTGGTACCTTTTTCATAGGCTTTTTTGAGTTTGGACAATTACACAGGGGCCCCATGATCCCCTATTGCCCAGGGGCCCCATGAGTTGTCAGTCTGCCCCTGTCTGATGTATGGAGTGATTCTGGTGTAATGGGGGGTTTTGATGGGAACTCTGATATAAGGGGGCCTCTGATGGGAGCTCAGATGTAAGGGAAACTCTGATATAAGGAGGGATTCTGATGGAAACTCTGATGTAATGGGGGCTCTGATGTAAGGGTGGCTTCTGGTGGGGGCTCTGATGTAAGGGGGAACTCTGATGGGGACTCTGATGTAAGGGGGAACTCTGATGGGGACTCTGATGTAAGGGGGGACTCTGATGGGGACTCTGATGTAAGGGGGCAATCTGATGGGGACTTTGATGGGGATTCTGATGTAAGGGGGGGGGGCTCTAGTGGGGACTCTGATGAAAGGGTGAGACTCTGATAGGCTCCAGTTTTTTTTTTATTTCTTTGCTTGGTATTATTAAAGTCTTTTCTGTTGTTCTATCTGCTGATTACAAAAAAACCTCCAGAGATTTTATGAATCTAAATTTGATTTGTTCACTTCTATTTTTTTTTGGGGGGGGGGCAGGATTATTAGTGGAATGTATTCTGTGGCCCTCATACTGCAGGATCGGGGCCCCTGGGATGGGTAATGGACTTTTCACTGAATTACTAAAGAAAAATCAGGACCACAAATGCATTAGAAGAGCCCTAATGGAGGTCCGGAGCCCCCGCTATGCCGCACACTGCGAGCGCAAATGCGCAGTCTGTGCTCCGAGCTCCAGGGTGGCTCTTTGCTGTGGGAATTCATTGTTTTTGTACTTTTTCTTGTCGATATCGGAGCCAAACCGACTTTTTGCCAGTCGTGACACCCCTGACAAGTGTGTAGAGTCTGGAGGCACACCCCGGACTAAATGTCAATGAGGAAACCAAGCCTGGGACTACAGGAGACTGCACACCACAAGACTCTCAAGATATCAGACTCCCCCCATCATATCACAGCCCCCCCCCCATCACATCAGAGGTTTCTCATTACATCAGAGGTCCTCCCCCCATCACATAAAAGGCTTCCCCATCACATCAGAGGTCCCCCATAATATCTGAGGTTTTCCCATTACATCAGAGGTCCCCCCATCACATCAGAGGCTTATCCATTACATCAGAGGCCCCTCATCACATCAGAGGTCCCCCCATCACATCAGAGGCTTATCCATTACATCAGAGGTCCCCATCACATCAGAGGCCCCCATCACATCAGAGGCTTATCCATTACATCAGAGGCCCCTCATCACATCAGAGGTCCCCATCACATCAGAGGTCCCCCCATCACATCAGAGGCTTATCCATTACATCAGAGGCCCCTCATCACATCAGAGGTCCCCATCACATCAGAGTTCCCCATCACATCAGAGTTCCCCATCACATCAGAGGCCCCCATCACATCAGAGGCCCCCATCACATCAGAGGTCCCCATCACATCAGAGGTCCCCATCACATCAGAGGCCCCCATCACATCAGAGGTCCCCCATCACATCAGAGGCCTCCATCACATCAGAGGTTCCTCATCACATCAGAGGCCCCCATCACATCAGAGGTCCCCCATCACATCAGAGGCCTCCATCACATCAGAGGTTCCTCATCACATCAGAGGCCCCCATCACATCAGAGGTCCCCATCACATCAGAGGCCTCCATCACATCAGAGGTCCCCATCACATCAGAGGTCCCCATCACATCAGAGGCCCCCCATCACATCAGAGGCCCCCATCACATCAGAGGTCCCCCATCACATCAGAGGCCTCCATCACATCAGAGGTTCCTCATCACATCAGAGGCCCCCATCACATCAGAGGTCCCCCATCACATCAGAGGCCTCCATCACATCAGAGGTTCCTCATCACATCAGAGGCCCCCATCACATCAGAGGTCCCCATCACATCAGAGGCCTCCATCACATCAGAGGTCCCCATCACATCAGAGGTCCCCATCACATCAGAGGTTCCTCATCACATCAAAGGTTCCCCATCACATCAGAGGCCCCCATCACATCAGAGGTTTCACCATCACATCAGAGGCCCTCATCACATCAGAGGTTCCCCCATCACATCAGAGGCCCCCATCACATCAGAGGTTTCACCATCACATCAGAGGCCCTCATCACATCAGAGGTTCCCCCATCACATCAGACATTTCCCCCCACCACATCAGAGATCCTTCTCATCACATCAGATGTTTTCCCATCACATCAGACACCCCCTCCCCCCATAACATCAGATGTCCCTCCCTAGCAAATCAGAGGTCCCCCCATCAGATCAAAGGCTTATCCATCACATCAGAGCCCCCCCATCACATCAGATTCCCCCATCACATCAGATTCCCCTATCACATCAGAGGCCCCCCCTATCACATCAAAGGTCCCCCATCACATCAAAGGTCCCCACATCACATCAGAGGTCCCTCTCATCACATGAGAGGTTTTCCCTTCACATCAGAGGCCCCCCATCACATCAGAGGTCCCATTAATCACATCAGAGGTCCCTATCACTTCAGAGGTCCCCATGACATCAGAGGTTTCCCCATCACATCAGAGGTCCCCATCACATCAGTGGCCCCCACCATCACATCAGAGGTTCCCCATCACATCAGAGGTCCCCATCACATCAGACACACCCCCCCCACCACATCAGTGGTCCCCCCCCCATCACATCAGAGGTCCCATTCATCACATCAGAGGTTTCCCCATGACATCAGACCCCCCCTGATGACATCAGAGGTTCCCATGACATCAGATGTCCCTCCCTATCACATCAGAGGTCCCCCATCACATCCAAGATCCCCCATCACATCAGTGCCGCTCCTCAGCAAAGAGAACCATGAGCAACACAGTACTTGATTTGTCCAAATCTGAAAAGCTCTGGGGATAATTCCTTGCCAAGTGCAACTTTCCTTGAAACGTGAATAAATGGAATACTGGGATGATGTCTCAAAGGTAGAGGGCGCCAAACTAAGTGAAGTAGATACAAAAACTTTATTAGGTAAAAGACAAATGGCAACTCACAGGAATTGTTCGTAATTGAGAACATCTCATTCAACATGGTGGAGTGACAGGGGCGTTCCATGGACTCGCAGCTTATTCCATGCCAGGACATCAGAAGTACCTCTGCCGGCTGGGTATGGGAACGCAGACAGAAAGAGCCAAACACCAAGAAACCGAAACATCGATGAAATGCAAACACTGGACTGATGTTAAACATCGCAGGGTGCAATTGGGGGCGTGGCTACGCATTTCGGAGTCTCAGAGCTTCTCTCTCAAGCCCATTGGCTACCACACTTAGCCTGGCGCCCTCTGCTGTTCCTTTATACCGGCAATGTGAATAGTCTATTTGCTTTCAGTAAATCAACCCCTCTGAGTCTGAGTTCCTAAAGGGTTGCAAATGTGCACTCTATAAATGAAGTGAATATTCACTTGAATTATCCGAATGTGAAAAACTCTGGGGAGAATTCCCTTGCAAAATGCAACATCCCTTGCAAAGTGAAGTTCATTCGCCTTTTAGCAAATCCACCCCCCCCCCCCACCGAACCCATACTGTACTTTATTATTTCTCATAAATACTTTCAGCCATTTATATTTTGTGCAATATCTAGCCTATAATATGACAGATTCCTACGCTCATGTTAAAAAAATAAAAAATAAAAATTATAAAATATATATATATTTTTTAAAAAGAGGCAGACATTTGGAAACCTAATTAAGAAACAGACAAGACAGATTTATTTAGCGTTTCTTCTAACTGGTGTATGAATATTTTACATTTTTTTGTGGCATCTTAGCTCCCTACAAATATTCTCAATCTGGCGCCCAGATGATTTTCCTAATGAATGATATTTTCACCAACCTGCATCTTCACATCACACTCAAAATCTGGGAAAATGGATTTCCATTGTAAGGAGCAAATTAAAATGTACGAGGTAAATCCTAGTGGACCTGGAATGGAAATGATGGTATTTGGAAGTGCATGTTAGTATGGAGACGGCGGGTTTAATTCGTCCGGACTCGTACCATCGACTAAACAGATCTTCACCTCAGTGGGAGATTCAGATTGAATTAACCAGATCTGATGCAGCTGAATAATCACGCTGGGATTTGTTAGAGCTGTTGGTGAGCTTTGAAATATATTGTCCTGTGAGTACATATATACAGTCATGGCCGAAATTGTTGGCACCCTTGATATTTCTCCAGGAAATCATGTATTTCTCACGAAACGTATTGCATTAACACATGTTTTGCTATACACATGTTTATTCCCTTTGTGTGTATTGGGACAAAACAAAAAAAGGGAGGAAAGAAAGCAAATTCGACATAATGTCACACAAACCTCCAAAAATGGGCTGGACAAAAGTATTGGCACCCTTTCACAACTGCGGATAAATAAGAATGTTACAAGCATGTGATGCTCCTGTAAACTCACCTGGGGCAAGTAACAGGTGTGGGCAATATAGAAATCACACCTGAAAGCAGATAAAAAGGAGAGACGTTCACTTAACCTTTGCATTGTGTGTCTGTCTGTGCCACACTAAGCATGGACAACAGAAAGAGGAGACGAGAAACTGTCTGAGGACCTGAGAACCAAAATTGTGGCAAAATATCAACAATCTCAAGGTTACAAGTCCATCTCCAGAGAACTAGATTTGCCTTTGTCCACAGTGCGCAACATTATCAAGAAGTTTGCAACCCATGGCACTGTAGCTAATCTCCCTGGTCGTGGACGGATGAGGAAAATTGATGAAAGATTGCAACGCAGAATAGTCCGGATGGTGGATAAGCAGCCCCAAACATGTTCCAAAGACATTCAAGCTGTCCTGCAGGCTCAGGGAGCATCAGTGTCAGCGCGAACTATCCGTCGACATTTAAATGAAATGAAACGCTATGGCAGGAGACCCAGGAGGACCCCACTGCTGACACAGAGACATAAAAAAGCAAGACTACAGTTTGCCAAAATGTACTTGAGTAAGCCAAAAGCCTTCTGGGAAAACGTCTTGTGGACAGATGAGACCAAGATAGAGCTTTTCGGTAAAGCACATCATTCTACTGTTTACCGAAAACGGAATGAGGCCTACAAAGAACAAAACACAGTACCTACGGTAAAATATGGTGGAGGTTCAATGATGTTTTGGGGTTGTTTTGCTGCCTCTGGCACTGGGTGCCTTGACTGTGTGCAAGGCATCATGAAATCTGAGGATTACCAAAGGATTTTGGGTCGCACTGTAGGGCCCAGTGTCAGAAAGCTGGGTTTTGCGTCCAAGATCCTGGGTCTTCCAGCAGGACAATGACCCCAAACATACGTCAAAAAGCACTCAGAAATGGATGGCAAAGAAGCGCTGGAGAGTTCTGAAGTGGCCAGCAATGAGCCCAGATCTAAATCCCATTGAACACCTGTGGAGAGATCTTAAAATTGCTGTTGGGAAAAGGTGTCCTTCCAATAAGAGAGACCTGGAGCTGTTTTGCAAAGGAAGAGTGGTCCAAAATTCCGGGTGAGAGGTGTCAGAAGCTTATTGATGGGTTATAGGAAGCGACTGATTTCAGTTATGTTTTCCAAAGGGTGTGCAACCAAATATTAAGTTAAGGGTGCCAATACTTTTGTCCAGCCCATTTTGGGGTTTTGTGTGACATTATGTCATATTTGCTTTTCTGCCTCTGTTTTATATTTGTTCCAATACATACAAAGGGAATAAACATGTGTATAGCAAAACATGTGTTAATGCAATACCTTTTTTGTGTGAAATACTTGATTTTCAGGAAAAATATCAAGGGTGCCAACAATTTCGGCCATGACTGTATATATATATATATATATATATATATATATACATACAGTATATTTATATACTGTATGTATATATGTATGTATATATATATATATATATATATATATACATACAGTATGTATATATAGATATATATATACACACAGTACAGTGTATATACATGCAAATATATATATATATATATATATATATATATATATACATACATACAGTGTATATGTGTATATATATATATATATATATATATATACAGTGTATATATATATATATATATATATATATATATATACATACAGTGTATATATATATATATATATATACACACATATATATATATATAGAGAGAGAGAGAGGGAGGGAGAGTATATATACAGTTGTGCATCCCCTGTCAGAAATGGTGACATTTTGGCATTGATATTGAAAATCTGACTGATCCTGCCAAAAATGTATTTTAATGGATAGCGATCATATGAAGCCATTTATCATCACATACGCTATTTTGCCCCAAGTATTGTCCCCGCCCTGCCAATCATGTGATTCAGCTGTTCCAATCCCCTCCATTATTTATTTATTTCAGGTACTTATATAGCGCCATCAATTTACGCAGCGCTTCACATACATATTGTACATTGACATCGGTCCCTAACCCTCAAGGGGCGTACAATCTAAGGTCCCTAACTCACATTCATACATACACATACTAGGGACAATTTAGACAGGAGCCAATTAACCTACCAGCATGTCTTTGGAGTGTGGGAGGAAAACCGGAGTACCGGGAGGAAACCCACGCAGGCATAGGGAGAACATGCAAACTCCAGGTAGGTGGTGCCGTGGTTGGGATTTGAACCGGCAACCACTACTACTGCCAGTCTCACTCAGACACTGTGCCTCCATGGCCACTGGTGTATACAATCAAGCCCCTAGGCATGCAGACTGCTTCTACAAACATTGGTGAAAGAATGGGTCGCTCTCAGGAGCTCAGTGACTCCAAGCCCGTGGTCCCGTGATAGGTGGTCACCTGGGCAATAAGTCCATCCGTGACATTTCCTGGCTACTAAATATTCCACGATCAACTGTTAGTGGGATTATAACAAAGTGGAAGCAACTGGGAACAACAGCAACTCAGCCACCAAGTGGTAGGCCACGTCACATGACAGGGCGGGGTCAGCGCATGCTGAAGCGCACAGTGCGCAGAAGTCGCCAACTGTCTGCAGAGTCAATAGCTAAAGACCTGCAAACTTGGTGTGGCCTTCAGATGAGCCCAACAACAGTGTGTAGAGAGCTTCATGGAATGGGTTTCCATGGACGAGAAGCTGCATCCAAGCCTTCCATCACCAAGTGCAATGCAAAGCGTCGGATGCCGTGGTGTAAAGCACGCCGCCACTGGATTCTAGAGCAGTGGAGTGTTCTCTGGAGTGACCAATCACGCTTCTCTGGCAATCCGATGGACGTGTCTGGGTTTGGCAGTTGCCAGGAGAATGGTACTCAACCCCATAGAAACACCTTTGGGATGAATTAGAGCGGAGACTGTGAGCCAGGCCTCCTCCCCCGACATCAGTGCCTGACCTGACAAATGCTCTTCTGGAAGAATGGTCCAACCTTCCCATAGACACCCTCCTAAACCTTGTGGACGGCCTTCCCAGAAGAGTTGAAGCTGTTATAGCTGCAAAGGGGGGGCCATATCAATATTGAACCCTACGGACTAAGACTGGGGGGCCATTAAAGGTCATGTGCGTGGAAAGGCCGGCCGACCAATACTTGGAGTAATATAGTGTAGTTGTTTGGCTCCTTTTTAAATCCTAATGATAACAGAAATCACCCAAAAGGCCCAGATCAAACATTTTCTACCCCTGGAATATTTGGCCTTGGTACAGACACACAAGGGGCTGTTAAAAGTGACATATTTACCGGACCTGTTCCCCACTCTCCATTCTGAAGGATCCTATTGCGTGCTTGCAGCTGCTGGTGGGAGGGAAAGGAGGGAAGTCGGCAGCGCTGCGGGGTTGGGGGCACACAGAGGGGCCTGGGCAACAGGGGGAAACATATGGTGCAGATTGAGGGTAATAGGCACAGCAGGGGGCAATTACTGGACCTGATCTCCTGTATGCCTCTCTCTGCAGCAGCTGAAAGCCAGCAGGAGGGAGAGGAGAAGAAGCCAGCTTTCAGCTGCTGCAGAGAGAACCATAAAGGGGATTAGCTCCAGTAATTACCCCCCCCCCCATACTGATCACCCTCCCTGCCCATGTCCGTTTTATTCAACTGCCAGGGCCCCCTTCTGGCCTGGGCTTGGACAGGAGGACTGGTGGTACCCCCTTATTCACGGCCCTGGGGGTGGGGGTGTCCATTACCTCCACTCAGGTCTCAGATTACACTCAACTCTATACTGTGCAGTGTGTGACATTAAATATTAATGTTTTCCTCACTTGGTCGTACTTTTTTTGACCAATATAACGGTGACCTGAAAAAAACGTCAGGAAGATGGGTCGTCTTCTTGGCGAACCGTCTTTTACAATTAATAACCTATCGAAGCGTCATTTTTTTTTTTGGTGGAAGAAATGTTAAGCTTTTTTTCCTTCTATCGGCATTTTTTTTTTTTTTTGGTGGAAGAAATGTTAAGCTTTTTTTCCTTCTATCGGCATTTCTTTTTTTTTTTTTGGTGGAAGAAATGTTAAGCTTTTTTTCCTTCTATCTGCATTTCTTCTTTTTTTTTTTAAAGAACATTAAGTGCATCAAGATTTTACTGTCAGGAATTTGGCTTTCTACATCTCAGGTTTGTATGTCTCCTGGTAAATAAATAATGAGAAGACGCGGAGGCCAGCCAGTGACTTTCTGAGAGACTGAAGGGCGTGAGAAACGAAAAAAAAAAAAAGCTGAAAGGCCATTCAACAGGTACCTGTGTGTATGAGAACCAGAGGACCGTGCCGCAATGACAAGTCTATGGTGAAAGTAGCACGGCTATAAATCTTCCACAAGGGCATCTATAACATGTGAGTTGAAGAAGAGCAATTTTTTTTTACTCATCACAGACAGTAAATGTTAATGAATTTCTTATGAAAATGTATTTTTAAGGCCTCAAGAGGAATGCAAATATTGTTAGTGAACCAAAGGTAAAAAAAAAAAACTGCCTAGATTTAAAGTGGAGCTGTAATGTGGAAGCTGTGAGCAAAAAGGCAAACGAAGGGCAAAGGATTGGTTGGCAGTTTTGCCAGTGGTCTTCCTGCTGCTGATCCTTCTCCCATTACTAATGTACAGGGCTGTTTTTCTCAGAGAATAAGTGCAGGAACTCCTCCCTTCTGAGTCACCTTTATCTCCTTCCTTTACCCACCTCTGAAAACCATCCTTTGGTTCAACTCCCTACCCACCTCTGAGAACCATCCTTTGGTTCAACTCCCTACCTCTGAGAACCTCTTTGGTTCATCTCCCTACCCACCTCTGAGCACCATCTCTTGGTTCTACTCCCTACCCATCAACGAGCACCATCTCTTGGTTCCACACCCTGCCCACCTACGAGCACCATCCTTTGGTTCCACTCCCTACCCACCTCTGAGCACCATCTCTTGGTTCTACTCCCTACCCACCTCCAAGCACCATCTTTGGTTCCACTCCCTACCCACCTCTGAGCACCATCTCTTGGTTCTACTCCCTACCCACCTCGAGCACCATCCCTTGGTTCCACTCTCTACCCACCTCTGAGCACCATCTCTTGGTTCTACTCCCTACCCACCTCCGAGCACCATCCCTTGGTTCCACTCTTTACCCACCTTCTGAGCACCATCTCTTGGTTCTACTCCCTACCCACCTCCGAGCACCATCCCTGGTTCCACTCCCTACCCACCTCCGAGCACCATCCCTTGGTTCCACTCCCTATCTACCTCTGAGCACCATCTTTTGGTTCCACTCCCTGCCCACCTACGAGCACCATCCCTTGTTTCCACTCCCTACCCACCTCTGAGCACCATCTCTTGGTTCTACTCCCTACCCACCTCCGAGCACCATCCCTTGGTTCCACTCCCTGCCCACCTACGAGCAACATCCCTTGGTTCCACTCACTACCCCACCTCCGAGCACCATCCCTTGTTCCACTTCCTACCCAGTTCTGAGCACCATCCCTTGGTTCCATCCCCCTTGGCACCATCTCTTGGTTCTACTCCCTATCTACAACTGAGCACCATCCTTGGTTCTACTCCCTGCCCTACAACGAGCAACATCCCTTGGTTCCACTCCCTACCCACCTCCGAGCATAATCGCTTGCTTCCACTCCCTACCCATCTCTGAGCACCATCCCTTGGTTCCACTCCCTATCTACCTCTGAGCACCATCTCTTGGTTCTACTCCCTACCCATCAACAAGCACCATCTCTTGGTTCCACTCTCTGCCCACCTGTGAGCACCGTCCCTTAGCCACTCCCTTCCCACCTCCGAGCATAATCCCTTGGTTCCATTCCCTACCCACCTCCGAGCACCATCCCTTGGTTCAACTCCCTATCCACCTCTAAGCACCATTGAGGCGCACAGATTGTTTTCCAAGGGTTCTGGCACAAGTCCCTGAACCGTATGCACATAATCCCACAATGCTGCTGCTGTGTAAAAGCTCATTTGGTCAGACAGAGCCTACTGATGGGGACTCTGATGGGGAAATCACCCATATGGCCCGGATCAAAAGTTTCCATCCCCTGGAATGTTTGGTCTAAGGTCTCTAACTTACACATAATAGGGCCAATTTAGACATTATCCAATTAACCTACCAGCACGTCTTTTGCTTGTGGGAGGAAACCGGAGTACCCGGGGGAAACTCACACAGGCAGAACATGCAAACTCCAGGCAGGTGGTGCTGTGGTTGGGATTTGAACCAGTGACCCTAGTACTGCCAGACGGAAGTGCTAACCATTTAGCCACTGTGCTGCCCAGCATGTATATAAATACACTAAGTGGGGCATCAGCAGAGCTGGAGTTACTACTGAGTGGGGGATCAGCAGAGCTGGAGTTACTACTGAGTGGGGGATCAGCAGAGCTGGGTGTTAGTACTGAGTGGATGATCAGAATAGCTAGAATAGCTGGGGGTTACTACTGAGCGGGGGGGAATCAGAAGAGCTGGAGGATACTACTGAGTGGGGGATCAGCAGAGCTGGGGTTTACTACTGAGTGGGGAATCAGCAGAGCTGGAGTTACTACTGAGTGGAGGATCAGCAGAGCTGGGGGTTACTACTGAGTGGGGGATCAGCAGAGCTGGTGGTTACTACTACTGAGTGTTGGGATCAGAAGAGTTGGGGGTTGCTACTGAGTGGATGATCAGAATAGCTAGAATAGCTGGGGGTGACTACTGAGTGGGGGATCAGAAGAGCTGGAGGATACTACCAAGTGGGGGATCAGCAAAGCTGGAGGATACTACTAAGTGGAAGATCAGCTGAGCTGGAGAATACTACTGAGTGGGGGATCAGCAGAGCTGGAGGATACTACTGAGTGGGGGAATCAGCAGAGCTGGGGTTTACTACTGAGTGGGGGATCAGCAGAGCTGGGGTTTACTACTGAGTGGGGGATCAGCAGAGCTGGGGGTCACTACTGAGTGGGGGATCAGCAGAGCTGGGGTTTACTACTGAGTGGGGGATCAGCAGAGCTGGGGGTCACTACTGAGTGGGGAAATCAGAAGAGCTGGGGGTTACTAGTTAGTGGGGGATCAGCAGAGTTGGAGGTTACTACTGAATGGGGAATCAGCAGAGCTGGGGTTTACTACTGAGCGGGGAATCAGCAGAGCTGGGGGTTACTACTGAGTGAGGGATCAGAAGAGCTGGGGGTTACTACTGAATGGGCCAACTCCAGGCAGGTGGTGCCGCGGTTGGGATTCGCCAGGTGGAAGAGCTAACCATTTAGCCTCTGTGCTGCCCCTTTTTTATTTGCAATTAGTGTCTGTGCATAAATAGTCAGTGAGTTTGTCAGCTCTCACATGGATGCACTGAGCAGGCTAGATACTGAGCCATGGGGAGCGGAAAAGAACTGTCAAAAGGCCTGCGTAACAAGGCAATGGAGCTGTATATAGATGGAAAAAGATATAAAAGACATCCAAAGCCTTGAATATGCCAGTCAGTACTGTTCAATCACTTATTAAGAAGTGGAAAATCTCTTGATCCTTGATACCTGAGGTCAGGTAGACCAAGAAAGGTTGCAGCCACAACTGCCCGAAGAATTGGTCGTAATACAAAGAAAAAACCCCACAGGTAACCTCAGGAGAAATACAAGCTGCTCTGGAAAAAGACAGTGTGGTTGTGTCAAGGAGCAAAATACGACGATACTTAAACAAAAATGAGCTGCATGGTCAAGTTGCCAGAAAGAAGCCTCTACTGCACCAATGCCACAGAAAAGCCCGGTTACAATGTGCCTGACAACACCTTGACACGACTCACCAAACAAAGAGAGGGGATCGTGACCGTTTTCTATTGTGCCAAGCAGGGGTGGACTGACCATTTGGAAACTCGGGCACTGCCCGAGGGCCCGGGGTCAGTAGGGGGCCCCATGAGATGCCCCTGGTACCTTTTTCATAGGCTTTTTTGAGTTTGGGTAAGGACACAGGGGCCCCATGATCCCCTATTGCCCGGGGGCCCCATGAGTTGTCAGTCCGCCCCTGGTGCCAAGAAGCATTTTAGATTTATACACTTGACAAGTAGTCCCGGGTGGCCTTACTACAAATTTGACCTTCACTTGCTTTCCTGATGACAGATAACATGATGTTGAGTATGTTAACATGATTGGTTTTGTATTTTGCAACCCCTGGGGTGCTGGTGACATTTTTTTTTTTTCTTACCCAGTCTCCAACCGGTTGTCACTACAGCAACCCACTGACTTTGCAGCCATTTTCAGGAATGTGTGCGTTAGGAACATTGCTCTGGTCTTATGTAAGCGGAGACTCCAATGTAAGGGGGACTCTGATGTAAGAGGGAGCTGTGATGGGGTCTCTGCTGTAAGGGGGATTCTGATGGGGACTCTGAAGCAAAGGGGCATTCTGATGAGGACTCTGAAGTAAGAGGGCACTTTGAAGGAGACTCTGAAGTAAGGGGACACTCTGATGGAGATTCTGAAGTAGGGAGGCTCTCTGATCAGTATTCTGAAGTAAGGGGTCTCTGATGGGGACTCTTACATAAGGGAGCACTCTGATGAGGTCTATGGAGTAAGGGAGTATTCTGATGTGGATTCTGAAGTAAGGGGGCAGTCTGAAGGACACTCTGAAGTAAGGAGGCTCTCTGATAGGTATTCTGAAGTAAGGGGTGCTCTGATGGGGACTCTTACATAAGGGGGCACTCTGATGAGGACTATGAAGTAAGGTGCCACTCTGATGGGGACTCTTAAGTAAGGGGCATTCTGATAGGTATTCTCTAGTAAGGGGTAGTCTGATGGGGACTCTTAAGTAAGGTGGCACTCTGATGGGGACTCTGAAGTAAGGGGTACTCTGATGAGGACCCTGAAGTAAGGGGCACTCTGATGGGTACTCTGAAGCAAGGGGGCACTCTGATGAGGATTATGAAGTAAGGAGGCACTCTGATGAGGATTATAAAGTAAGGGGGCACTCTGATGGGGACTCTGAAGTAAGGAGCCCTCTGATGGGGACTCTGAAGTAAGAGGACTCTGTCATGAAGACTCTGAAGTAAGGGGGCACTCTTATGAGGACTATGAAGTAAGAGGGCACTCTGATGAGGACTATGATGTAAGGGGGTACTCTGATGAGTACGGGGGCACTCTGATGGGGACTCTAAAGTAAAGGGGGACTCTGAAGTAAGGTGGCACTCTGATGAGGACTCTGAAGAAAGGGGTATTCTGATGGGGACTATGAAGTAAAGGGGCACTCTTATGAGGCCTATGAAGTAAAGGGGCACTCTGATGGGGACTATGATGTAAGGGGGCACTCTGATGAGGACTATGATGTAATTTGGCTCTCTAATGAGTAAGAAGGCACTCTGATGGAGACTCTGAAGTAAGGTGGCACTCTGATGATGGCTTTGAAGTAAGGGGTACTCTAATGGGTGCTATGGAGTAGGGGGGCACTCTTTTGAGGACTATGAAGTAAAGGGGCACTCTGACTCTAATGGGGACTATGATGTAAGGGGGCACTCTGATGGGGACAATGATGTAAGGGGGCACTCTGATGGGGACAATGATGTAAGGGGGCACTCTGATGGGGACTATGATGTAAGGGGGCACTCTGATGGGGACTATGATGTAAGGGGCACTCTGATGGGGACAATGATGTAAGGGGCACTCTGATGGGGACTATGATAAGTAAGGGGCACTCTGATGGGGACTACCTGATGTAAGGGGGCACTCTGATGGGGACTATGATGTAAGGGGGCACTCTGATGGGGACAATGATGTTAAGGGGGGGGAACTTCTGATTTGACTTTTTTAAATGCACTCTGATGGGGACTATGATGTAAGGGGCACTCTGATGGGGACTCCTGAAGTAAGGGGGTACTCTGATGGGGACATGATGTAAGGGGGCATTCACTCATTTAAACAATGATATGTATTTTTTTTTAGGGGGCACTCAAATGGGGAAATGATAGTATGTGGGGCACTCTGATGGTCCTGGTCCAATGATGGGGTAAGGGGGCAACTATGGGGGGACTCTGATGTGTCTGGGACAATGATGTAAGGGGTCCACACTCCAAAATGGGGACACCTGATTCCAAGGGGCACTCTGATGGGGACAATGATGTCTGGGGCACAAACAATATGGGGCCACAACGATGTCTGGTCCAAACAATACGTGGGGTCCAAACGATGTCTGGGGGGCACTCCTGATGTGCCCGGGGGACTATGATGTAAGGGAGCACCTGATGGGGACTATGGTAAGGGGGCAAACAATGGGGACACCTGATGTCCTCAAAGGGGGCACAATCTATGGGGACAATGATGTAAGGGGGCACTCTGATCCAAACAATGATGTAAGGGGTCCACTCTGATGGGCTCCAAGTACATTGGAAAACTTCTTTGCTTTTTCCCAATGCTCTAAACCATTTCATACAAAAAAGTCTCCAAGCAAAATGTACTCATTCATCTACATTGTATTCATTCACTCATTTAAAAAAAATTATATATTTTTTTTATGGTCATCAAATGTTTGTAAAATATAGGATGTGGCCCTGGGTCCAAACAATACGTGGGTCCAAACGTGTCTGGTCCAAAACAATACGTGGGTCCAAACGTGTCTGGAAAACAATACGTGGGTCCAAACGTTCTGGTCCAAACAATTACGTTCCAAACGTGTTGGTCCAAATTATGTGGGTTTACGATTCCAAACAATTGGGTCCAAACGTATCTGGTTATTATTGTTAAACGTGTTTTGTCCAAACAATATTTCTGCATGCCAGACTCAAACACATGTATTAGGTTGGCAGTTCTGTATTCCTCAAGGCAGTTTTCACATAAAATTTACACTTCCAAAACATCTGTGGGTTTTTTAAATGTGTTTAACTGTTCATATGTAATGTACACAATGCAGCCTCGAATTGGAAACACGATTAACCTGGTTTACTAAAATTTTTTATATTTTTATTATTATTTTATATTTTTTTTACAATTAATATTTTTATTATTATTATTGTTAAATTTTTTGTTAAATGTTTTTTTATTATAGTTTATTTTTTTTGTACTAATAAGATATTAAAAATCGTAAATAAAAATATAGTATATATTTTTTAAATTATGTATTTTATTTATTAATGATGGCATTATAATTATAAATAATAATATTAATATTACTACTACTACTATTAATAACTAATAATAATAATAATAAATAATAATATGGATTATTTTTTATTATTATTTTTAAATTGTTGTTAAAATGTTTTTGTTTATTTTTATTATAGTTGTTATATTTTTTTGTACTAATAAGATAATAAAAATCGTAAATAAAATAAGTATATATTTTTAAATTATGTATTTTATTTAATTAATGATGACATTATAATTTATAATATAATAATATTTATTTATTACTACTAATAATAATAATAATAAATTATGGATTATTATTATTATTTTTTATTATTTTTTATTATTATTGTTAAATGTTTTTTTGTTTATTTTTTATAGTTGTTCTTTTTTTTTTTGTACTAATAAGATATTAAAAATCGTAAATAAAAAAAGTATATATTAAATTATGTATTTTTTTTATTAATGATGACATTATAAATATAAATAATAATAATATAATATTACTATATTACTAATATACTACTATATTACTATAATAATAATAATAATATTATGGATTATATGGTTATTATTATTTTTATTATTTATTATTGTTAAATGTTTTTGTTTTTTTATTTTAAATTTATTTTTTTTGTACTAATAAGAAATAAAAATCGTAAATAAAATAAGTATATATTTTAAATTATGTATTTTATTTATTAATGATGTTTTTATTTATAATAAATAAATAATATTATTAATATTACTACCACTACTAATAATACTAATAAAATGCATTATTTTTTTTATAATTATTATTTTTTATTATTATTAAAATGTTTTTTTTTTTTTTTATTATAGTTGTTATTTTTGTTGCACTAAATAAGATATAAAAATCGTAAATAAAATAAGTATATATTTTTAAATTATGTATTTTATTTATTAATGATGACATTATAATTATAAATAATAATTTAATATTTACTACTTTTTTAATAATATAATATGGATTATTGTTATTATTATTTTTATTATTATTATTGTTAAATGTTTTTGTTTTTATTATAGTTTTTATATTTTTTTGTACTAATAAGATATAAAAATTAAATAATTTAAGTATTTTTTATTTAAATTAAATTATTTATTTTTATTTATTAATGATGACATTATTTTTTATAAATAATAATATTGATATTACTACTACTAATAATAATAATATTTTTTATTGTTATTATTTTTTTATTATTATTATTTTAAATTGTTTTTTTTTTTATTATAGTTCTTATATTTTTTTTTGTACTAATAAGATATTTAAAAATCGTAAATAATATAAGTATATATATTTTTAAATTATGTATTTTATTTATTAATGATGACATTATAATTATAAATATTTAATATTAATATTATTTTACTACTACTAATAATAATAATAATATATAAAAAATTATTATTTTATTATTTTAAAATTTTTTTATTTATTTTATATTATTTTTTTGCATTTTAAAGAGCAGGTGGGAAAAATAAATTTATAACTTTCATTATTTTTTTTTAATAATGATGACATTATAATTAAAATAATAATAATTTATTATTATTATTACTATTAATAATATTTAATAATATGGATTTATTGTTATTTTTTATTTTTATTATTGTTAAATTTTTTGTTTTATTTTTTTATAGTTGTTTTTTTTTTGTACTAACAAGATACTAAAAATCGTAAATAAAATAAGTATATAATTTTTAAATTATGTATTTTTTTTTTTAATTAATGATGACATTATAATTATAAATAATAATATTAATTTTAATTTATTTAATAATAATAATAATATGGATTTATTGTTATTATTATTTTTATTATTATTATTGTTAAATTTTTTTTTTTATTATATTATTCTTATATATTTTTTTGTACTAATAAGATATTAAAAAATCGTAAAATAAATATAATATATATTTTTAAATTATTTTTTTTTTTATTAATGATGACATTATAATTATAATTTTAAATATTAATATTATTTAAAATATTTTTATATATATTATAATTTATTATTATTATTTATTATTATTTTTATTATTATTATTTTAATTTTTTTTTTTTATTTTTTTATAGTTTTTTATTTTTTTTTTAAATAATTTAAGATAATAAAAATCGTAATTATAAAATTATTTAAGTATATTTTTTTAATATTATTTATATTTTTATTTATTAATGATGACATTTTATAATATTATTATAATAATATTTTTTTATTTTATAATAATAAATAATATGGATTATTTTTTTTTTTTTTTTTTTTTTTTATTTTATTTTAAATTTGTTTTTTTTTTTTATTATAGTTTTTTTTTATTTTTTTTTTAATTAAGATATTAAAAATCGTAAATAATATAGTTTTTATATTTTTTTAAATTATGTATTTTTATTTTTTTATTAAAAATTATAATTATAATTATAATATATAAATATTTAAATTATTACTAATATAATATATAATTTATTTATTGTTATTTATTATTTTTATTATTATTATTGTTTATTATTAGTTATTTTTTTTGTTTTTATTATAGTTTTATATTTTTTTTGTATAATAAGATTTAAAAATCGTAAATAATATAAGTATATATTTTTTTTATTATGTATTTTTTAGGCCATGTGTGAAATAATTTTTTGGTTAGCTTCTCTTTCTTCAAGGTGGTTTCCAGCCAATGCATTGGGAAAATAAATGAGACTAGGTCCCCTATTGCTGTAAAAACAAGTGGGGGAGGGGAGGTCTTGGCCATCAGAGACATTTTTTTGACTGCTGCCCAGATGTACATTATTCTGCCAGCTCTCCCTCAAGGAACCCTTTTACCGCAGAGGAACCCCTGGAATAGTTTTCAGGTCCTAGGGACCCACTAATATAATTACCATACCTACAGATCAATTATGAGCGGTGCCAGGACAAAGTCATCCAGTGCCCAAGGTGAAGATGCCAAACTGTGCCCTCCCCCCTCCCGTTTATTGAGCCAATGTCTTTCACATTACAAGAAAATATTGAAAATACATTTTACAGGTTTATTAGAATTGACTCGCAGCTGCCTCTGTTGCCCGTCCTCATCTCAGCCATGTTTGGTGGTCAGTAGTAGGAGGCCACGCTCTGGCATAAGCGGACATGAAAAGGAATAAATTCTCCGAAGTTGGTGTCAGCGGGAGGAACGAAAATGTGCTGGGCTTTGAAGTGTGTTAGGGGCTCCGCATGGGTCTGGGGGTCTGGAAGGCTCTAGATGGGCCTGGGTGTCACTGTAGGAGGATTTAGGGGACTCTGCAACAGAATTAGTGACCCAGAGGTTGAGGGCTCTGGAGGGGTTAGTGGCAACTATGGGGGGCAGGGTCTCTGGAGGGTTGAGGATTTTGAACAGAACAAATGGTAACTGTGGGGGGCAGGGTCTTTGGAGGGTTGAGGGTTCTGGAAAGGACTAGTGGCAACTGTGGAGGGCAGGGTGTCTGGAGGGTTGAGGGTTCTGGAAAGGGCTAGTGGCAACTGTAGGGAGCAGGGTCACTTGAGAGTTGAGGATTCTGGAGGGGGCTAGTGGTAACTGTGGGGCGACAGGGTCTCTGGATGGTTGAGGGTTCTGAAAACGGCTAGTAGCAACTGTGGGGGGCAGAGTCTCTGGAGGGTTGAGGGTTCTGAAAAGGACTAGTGGCAACTGAGGGGGGGGGTCTCTGGAGGGTTGGGTTCTGGAAAGGGCTAGTGGTTGCAGGGTTCTGAAAGGGTTCTGAAAAGGGCTAGTGGCAACTGTGGGGGGAGGGTCTCTGGATGGTTAAGGGTTCTGGAAAGTTCTGGAAAGGGTTCTGGAAAGGGCTAGTGGCAACCGTGGGGGGCAGTGTCTCTAGGTGGTTGAGGATTATGGAGAGGGTTAGTGGCATTTGTGGGGGGCAGTGTCTCTGGAGGGTTGAGGGTTCTGGAGGGGGCTAGTGGCAACTGTGGGGGGCAGGATCTCTTTAGGGTTGATGGTTCTGGAGGGAGTTAGTGGCAACTGTGGGGGGCAGGGTCTCTGGAGGGTTGAGGGTTCTGGAGGGGGCTAGTGGCAACTGTGTGGGATTAGGTCTCTGGAGGGGGCTAGTGGCAACTGTGGGGGGCAGGGTCTCTGGAGGGTTGAGGGTTCTGGAGGGGGCTAGGTGTCTCTTCAGGTGGCTGGGGACTATGCAGGGGAAGATTGTGGGAGATTGGAAGGCATTATGAGGGTTGGCAGGCACAGTGGGAAACTGGGGGAGGGGGGGCTCGGCAGCAGGTTAGGAGGCACTGTTGGAATTTATGTAGCTCTGCAGGCCACTGTTGGAGGCTCGAGGATCTGTAGCTGTCTTTAGGCTGTCGGGTGGGTTGCCCACAGTGGAAGATGAATGTAGCAGATATTTTACCCCCCTTCGCCCACCTACCTTCTATCAGTACAAGTGCCCGCTGGGACGGGAAACTTCTTCCTCTCTATGGCCACAAACCGATAAACCTGGAGCCCATCCCTACTGCTCACCAAACTATGAATCGGTATTAAATGGCCTCTTGCAGCTTCTTTGCAGCCACTTCCCACCCACGTACATGCATTCCACCAATGGCTGTAATGCGTTACTCTAGGTGAGTTTCCTGATAATGAGAACCGTAGACCAGGACTGAGAACCGAGACGGGGTGCAGGAGCACCGCTGGATGACATGGTCAGAATGTTGTCACCCTATAACAGGAAGTGGCTGGATCAGGTTCTTCATGGCAGGGTCACCAGGAATTATTGTAATGAAAGCTTCAGATTTAAAAAACAAATATTGAAAAATACTTTTGAAATGACAACACCATGGTAACGTTTGTGTGATTTTAGTAGAGGGTTTCTCAGGCAGGGGTCCCGCTGGGTTCCCCTTGGGTGACGCGAGTAGACAACCCAGTTTGCCCTGGTTAAGTGTTGTGAGTTGCCTCTATGATGGAGGACTGTGTGATTAGGGGGGCTCTGTGATGGCAGACTGTGTGATTAGGGGGGCTCTGTGATGGAGGACTGTGTGATTAGGGGAGCTCTGTGATGGAGGACTGTGTGATTAGGGGGGCTCTGTGATGGAGAACTGTGTGATGGGGGCCTCTGATGTGAAGGGATGACCTCTAGTATGATGGGGGTCGTTATGGGGGACTTTGATGTGAAGAGGGGACTTTAACATGATGGGGAATCTGATGTACTTGGGGAGTCTCTGAAATGATGGGGGCCACATATGTGAAGAAGCCCCATCATTTCAGAGACTCCCCAAGTACATCAGATTCCCCATCATGTTAAAGTCCCCTCTTCACATCAAAGTCCCCCATAATGACCCCCCATCATACTAGAGGTCATCCCTTCACATCAGAGGCCCCCATCACACAGTTCTCCATCACAGAGCCCCCCTAATCACACAGTCCTCCATCACAGAGCCCCCTACAAACCTTCTACTAAAATCACACAAACGTTATCATCACACTGATGATGGGGGAATCTGATGTCATTGGGGGTCTCTGAAGTGATTGGGGGAGCCCTTGGATGTGAAGGGAGGACCTCTGATGTGATAGAGGACCTTTGATGTGAGGGGGAACTTCTGAGGTAATAGGGGAATCTCTGATGTGATGGGAAAGCCTCTGATATGATGGGGGAACCTCTGATGTGATGGGGAACCTCTGATATGATGGGGGAACCTCTGATGTGATGAGGGAACCTCTGATATGATGGGTACTTCTGATGTGATGGAGGAACCTCTTATGTGATGGGGTAATCTCTGATATGATGGGTAACTTCCAGGGGCGGACTGACAATTCATGGGGGCAATAGGGGATCATGAGGCCCCTGTATCCTTGCCCAAACTCAAAAAAGCCTATGAAAAAGGTACCAGGGGCATCTCATGGGGACTTTGACATGATGGGGGGATTCTGAAGTGATGGTGAAACTTTGAAATGATGGGGGGGGGGAATCTGACATGATTGGGGGTCTCTGAAGTAATGGGGGGAGCCCATGAATGTGATGTGAAGGGAATTCCTCTGAAATGAAAGGGGTTCCTGATATGATCGGTAACCTCTGATGTGATGGGGAACCTCTGATGTGATAGGAGAACCTTGGATGTGATGGAGGGACCTCTGATATGATGGTGAACCTCTGATGTGAAGAGGGGACTTTGACATGATGGGGGGATTCTGAAGTCATGTTGAAACTTTGTGATGGGAGAACCTCAGATGTGATGGGAGAACTTCAGATGTGATGAGGAACGTCTGATATGATGGGGACCTCTGAATGAAGGGGGTTCCTGTGATGTGAAAGGGGGACTTTGAAGTGATGAGGAGAATCTGACACAAATGGGGAGCTTTGACATGATGGGGGGAACCTCAAGGTGGATGTGTTCCTCATCCCAGGCTCAGGTTTCCCATCTGATAGGTGACATCTATCTAGGGTGCCCCAATGCCGGATTAGTAATCGGGTTTATATAGACACTTTAAAAGAAGGAACACGGCGTACCCAACGCAAAAGCTTTCCAGGAAAAAAACAAAAAACCTTTAAACCCCGAGACTGTGTGAGCGCCGGTGACAGTTGGCTGCTCGGTGTACGCAGAAATGTGATGGCTCAGTACTGTGACATGGAAGCGCCACTTCAAATGCTGCTGAAATCGAAGTGCTTTGAAAGCATTTTCATGACAGCCATTATAAGTCCCATATGTAGTAAGAAAGCATTGATTGTCAGCCTTTGTCTGGAAGCTTTATAGGCTGTTTAGAAGGGGCCCGAGGACGGCGGCTGACCTCCACGCCGTATACTGCAGCGCCTGGCTTTTTTCGGATGCTCTTCACGTCCCGGAATAAAGGTACAAAATCGCTCCTATCGCTGACTTAAAAATGACAGTCCTAATTGCTGGGGAATTGAAATTCAAAGTCACACAGAGATGTTGCTTCCCTTTCAACTAATATATACGGAATGCAATTACAGCGTATAAATGATATCTACTAAAAAACAAAGAGGAATAACTTATCTCCCTCATGTTGTTAGATGGAATAAGCAAACGGCTTGAAATAATAATAATAACAACAGCAATTATTATAATAGAAATGCTCATAATTTGGGGTCTATTTATTGAAAAAAAAAAAAAAAACCACATAGCCATTCGTCCAGCAAATTCCTTCTATGTAAATAGGGGAAAAAAACAAATGTTCTTTAGTCCTGTCTTCGGAACGAATGTTCTTCTACTATGGCCAGTTGTAAAATACCACATTATGGCTGCTAGGGGGAGCTGAGGAGCATAGGAAATATATACGGCTTTGTGACAAGAGATACGATGTATAAATTCTAGAGAACGCTAGAGGGAATTAGCGGGTAAGTGTAAACAATGTGTCTATAATTCCTCTAGTGCTCCATAGTACTGCTACAAAAAAAATAGTAAGACAAAGTAAAGAAATTTCAAGTAAACTTGAGCCTATGAGCGTCCACCCCCCTAAATTAGAGCCCCCGTCAGTGCCCCCTTACTTCATAATCCTCATCAGAGTGCCCCTTACTTCATAATCCTCATCAGAGTGCCCCTTACTTCATAATCCTCATCAGAGTGCCCCCTTACTTCATAATCCTCATCAGAGTGCCCCTTTACTTTAGAGTCCCCATCAGAGTGCCCCCATACTTCTTAATCCTCATCAGAGTGCTCCCTTACTTTAGAGTCCTCATCAGAGTACCCCCTTACTTCGGAGTTCCCATCAAAGCCCCCTTACATTAGAGTCCCCTCCCCTCAAAGTCACCGTTGCCTTGGAGTCCCCCTTTATAACAGATTCCTCCCCTATATGACAGTCCCCATCAGAGTCCCCATCAAAGATCTCCTTGCATCAGATTCCCCTTTATAACAGACCTGGAAGTCTCTGGAGATTTGGTGATGTCACTACTGTGCTGCTCGCTGTTCTCCTTGCTGGAGAGAAGAGCTGTATCTAAAGACTTGCAGTGCAAGTATCTCCCTGCTTCCAAAGATGGTAGTATCAGAAGATGCGGTGTGAGATTTGCTGATGTCGCTACTGGGCTGCTCACTGTTCTCCTTGCTGGAGAGAAAGCTGTATCTGAAGACTTGTAGTGCAAGTATCTCCCTGCTTCCAAACCTGGTAGTCTCAGAAGATTTGGGGTGAGATTTGGTGGTGTCACTACTGGGCTACTCACTGTTCTCCTTGCTGGAGAGAGGCAGCTGTACCTGAGAACCTGCAGTGCATGAATCTCCTTTCTTCCAAACCTGGAGGTCTCTGGAGATTTGGTGGTGTCACTACTGGGCTGCTCACTGTTCTCCTTGCTGGAGAGGCAGCTGTACCTGAGAACCTGCAGTGCATGAATCTCCTTTTTCTGGAAGTCTCTGGAGAATGTCACTACTAGGGACTGTTCTCCTGCTGGGAGAGCTGTTAGGTGGTCTTCAAACTGGACTGATGTCACTACAGTGCTGCTCACTGTTCTCCTTGCTGGAGAGGAAGCTGTACCTGAGAACCTGCAGTGTATGAATCTCCTTTCTTCCAAACCTGGAAGTCTCTGGAGATTTGGTAATGTCACTACTAGGCTGCTTACTGTTCTCCTTGCTGGAGAGGAAGCTGTACCTGAGGACCTGCAGTGCAAGGATCTCAATTCTTCCAAACCTGGAGGTCTCCGGAGATTCAGTGATGTCACTACAGTGCTGCTCACTGTTCTCCTTGCTGGAGAGGAAGCTGTACCTGAGAACCTGCAGTGCATGAATCTCCTTTCTTCCAAACCTGGAAGTCTCTGGAGATTTGGTAATGTCACTACTAGGCTGCTTACTGTTCTCCTTGCTGGAGAGGAAGCTGTACCTGAGGACCTGCAGTGCATGGATCTCAATTCTTCCAAACCTGGAGGTCTCTGGAGATTCAGTGATGTCACTTCTGTGCTGCTCACTGTTCTCCTTGCTGGAGAGGAAGCTGTATCTGAAGTCCTGCAGTGCAAGAATCCCCCCTCTTCCAAACCTGGTAGTCTCAGAAGATTTGGTGTGATATTTGGTGATATCACTACTGGGCTGCTCACTGTTCTCTTTGCTGAAGAGGAAGCTGTACTAGAGGACTAGCACTGCAAGTATCCCCCTGCTTCTGTTTCATTCCTTGTGTGGATCTTTACATTCATTGAATCGCCAGCCATCAATGGGGGAGGAGGTGGGGGCAGCTCTGACATAAAGAAGCACTGATCCTCTACCAAGTTGGCATACCTCAACTCTGTGTCACTCTGCTGTTTCCTCCTATCAGTATGCACCTTGTCAACAGGTGACTCGATTGACACCTTCTTTTGCTTCCCCCTCTACCAGTCTGAGCTCTGCCATACAGAGACTGTAAGAGACTGATACCACAGAGAAGCTTAGCATAAGCAGGCATCGTCACGGCTTAATGTCTAGCATTTAAGTTTTGTAGCACTGGGGTCCCTGGTTCAAATCCCAGCCAAGCCCCTATGGGCACGGTGTTCTCCCTGAGCGTGCATGGGATTTCTTCCCACGCTCCAAGGACTTGCTGGTTGATTAATTGGTCCTAGTATGTGTGACGCGGAATTACGAGCTCCAGTGAAGCACCAGCTTGTAGGTGAAGCTGTGCACGGGAGCCAATCAGCTTCTAGCTTCAGTTTTTTTTCAGTTACGCTTTGGCAATAAAACCTGGAACCTGATTGGTTTAAGTGCATAGTGGCACCAGATTTTGCACTATGCAATTTTAACAAATAACCCCCTATATGTATTAACCGTTTCTGCGCCGCCCTATAGAAGAAATACTGCTACAGGGCGGCACGGGTGCGCATTATCACGGGGGCGCCATTGTCAATCACCAGGTCCCAGCCGGTGATTACTCACTGGCACCCGAGGATCGCCGAGTATCTCTGACGGGGGAGAGACATACAAAGCAGTGTGCTTACAGTGTAAAGCACACATACAGCCAACATAGTGAAACAGCACACAGTTAACCCTTTGATCGCCCCACATGTTAACCCCTTCCTGCCCAGTGCCATTAGTACAGTGTCAATGCTTTTTTTTTTAGCACTGATCACTGTATTGGTGTCGCTGGGGATGTGAGTGACACCAAGTCAGTTCCCCCCCAGTGTCAGAATGCCTGCCGCAGTCCCGCTATAAGTCGCTGATTGCCGCCATTACTAGTAAAAAAAGAAAAATAAATTTCCAGCATCTATACCTCCATTTGTAGACTCTAAACTTTCACGTAAACCAATTCATTTAGTGTCAGAAGTCCCGCCTTATAATGGTCCCCGATTGTTCGCTGATTGCCCGCTCTATAGTAAAAAAAAGAAAAATAAATTTCCAGCATCTATACCTCCATTTGTAGACTCTATAACTTTCACGTAAACCAATTCATTTACACCTACAGTGAAGGAAATGTGTATTTGCTCCCCTGCTGATGTTGAATGTTCGCCCCTCACAAAGAAATGGTCGGTCTAACAATCGAATGTTCGGTGTATTGTAACACTGAGAGACAGAATGGCAACAACAAATTCAGCAGAAATGCGTCTAACAAATGATGACTGATCTGCATGTTCATGAGGGAAAGAAGGATTTGATCCCCTTCACAAAACATGACTTAGTACTTGGTGACAAATCCCTTGTTGGCAATCACAGAGGTCAGACGTTTCCTGTAGTTGGCCCCCAGGTTTGCACACATCTCAGGAGGGATTTTGGCCCACTCCTCTTGGCAGATCCTCTCCAAGTTATTAAGGTTTGGTGGATGACGTTTGGCAACTCGAACTTTCAGCTCCTCCACAGATTTTCAATCGGATGAAGATCTGGAGACTGGCTAGGCCACTCCAGGACCTTAATGTGCTTCTTCTTGAGCCACTCCTTTGTTGCCTTGGCTGTGTGTTTTGGGTCATTGTCATGCTGGAACACCCATCCACGACCCATTTTCAATGCCCTGGCTGAGGGAAGAAGGTTCTCACCCAAGATTTGATGGTACATTGCCCCGTCCATCGTCCCTTTGATGCGGTGCAGTTGTCCTGTCCCCTAAGCAGAAAAACACCCCCAAAGCAGAATGTTTCCACCAGCATGTTTCACAGTTGGGATGGTGTTCTTGGGGTCATAGGCAGCATTTCTCCTCCTCCAAAGATGGCAAATTGAGTTGATGTCAAAGAGCTGGATTTTGGTCTCATCTGACCACAACACTTCCCACCAGTCCTCCTCTGCATCATTCAGATGTTCAGTGGCAGACTTCAGATGGGCCTGGACATGTGCTTTCTTGAGCAGAGGGACCTTGCGGGCACTGCAGGATTTCAGTCCTTGTCAGCGTAGTGTGTTACCAATTGTTTTCTTGGTGACCGTGGTCCCAGCTGCCTGGAGATCATTGACAAGATCCTCACGTGTAGTTCTGGGATGATTCCTCACTGTTCTCATGATCATTGACACTCCACGAGGTGAGATCTTGCATGGTGCACCAGACCTAGGGAGACTGACACTTGTTTTGTGTTTCTTCCATTTGTGAATGATTGCAGCAACTGTTGTCACCTTCTCACCAAGCTGCTTGGCCATAGTTTGGTAGCCCAGTCCAGCCTTGTGTAGGTCCACAATCTTGTCCCTGACACCCTTGGACAGCTCTTTGGTCTTTGCCATGGTGGAAAGTTTGGAATCTGATGGTTTGATGGCTCCTGTGGACAGGTGTCTTTTATACAGGTAACACAATGAGATTAGCAGCACTCCCTTTAAGAGACTGCTTCTAATCTCAGCTTGTTACCTGTATGAAAGACACCTGGTAGCCAGAAATCCTGCTGAATGATAGGGGATCAAATCCTTATTTCCCTCATGAACATGCAAATCAGTCATCATTCGTTAGGCCAAAATCCCTCCTGAGATGTGTGCGAACCTGGGGGCCAACTCCAGGAAACGTCTGACCTCTGTGATTGCCAACAAGGGATTTGCCACCAAGTACTAAGTCATGTTTTGTGAAGGGGATCAAATCCTTATTTCCCTCATAAACATGCAGATCCGTCATCATTTGTTAGACGCATTTCTGCTGAATTTGTTGTTGCCATTCTGTCTCTCAGTGTTACAATACACTGAACATTCGATTTTTAGACCGATCATTTCTTTGTGAGGGGCGAACATTCAACATCAGCAGGGGAGCAAATACGCATTTCCTTCACTGTATTGGGATTTTTTTTTTTTTAACAAAGACACGAAACAGAATACATTTTGGCCTAAATTTATGACGAAATTAGATTTTTAAATTTTTTTTTTGTTTAATAAGAAAAAGTCAAAAATATTGTCATTTTTCTCAAAATTGTATTTTTTTATTTATAGCGCAAAAAAATAAAAAACGCAGCAGACCGCCGAAAGAAAGTTCTGTTCATGGGGAAAAAAAGGATGCAAATTTAATTTTGGATGCAGCGCAATTGTCAGTTAAAGTAACGCAGCGCCGCAGCGCAAAAAAAACAGCCTGGTCAGGAAGGGGGGGGGGGCGGTGGTAAATCCTCTGGAGGGTAAGGGGTCAACGCCTGCGACCAATTAGTAATAGGCGACCGATTTTGTAAACCGCTGTTTAAGTTTGTCGCATAGGGCAATGGAAAAATAAAAAAAAAAGTGAAATAATAAACATTTAGTGCGATGAGTCTGCGCGCCTCATATCGGTGAGCTGTACTTGCTGCGTGCGTTAAATTAATATTCAGCAAAATTACAGAAAAAAGGAAACATAGTGCTGAGATAATTGTAACGCCGCCAGGTAGGCTCGGAATTTATATACATGTCATTTTCTAAGAGGAGACCCTGGTGACCTCCACATCATTCCCACCAGAGATTATTCCGGGTCCAAATAATGCCGCAATTTTATTATCAATTTCCATCAACACTTTCCATACAATTAGCATAAGAGTCAGCAAATGGGTTTGCGCATGATGGCGTGTTGCTATATTTATCTACATTCCCTTTCCCACTTTTTTTTTTTTTTTTGTTTCTTTGCATCCCTCTCTGGTGATATATCATGTTAATGTATTCACAACGGTTACTATGTTTTTCTTTTTTTTTTTTTCTTTTTTTTTTTGTTTATTATTATACAGGATTTATGTATTTATATGTATTATGTATTTATGTACAGGATTTTACAGTTTGCGCAGCGCTTTATAAAATGAAGACAGACGTTACAGTTACAAAAGGAAACAGAGGGCCCTGATCCTGGGAGCTTACAATCTAGGAGGAAGGGTCGAGTGATACAAAAGGTAATAGCTGTGGGGGGATGGGCTGATAAAGGAAATAAATGACAGTTTACTAGTTAGAAGCAGGATAGGCTTCTTTAACCGCACTGTAGAAATACGTTGGCAGGTTGGCACGGCTGGGCAAAACCACGTTTTAAAATGTGTGTCTTCAAAACATGTAGGGGGCGCGCGCGAGGCGCGCCCCCGCCCTACCTGTCCTGCCGATCATGGCCGCGGATGTCAGTCGCCGGGTCACAGCCGGTCATTACCAGCTGTGTCCCGGCGATTAGCGGCAATCACTGACAGAGATCAGGGCTACAGTAGCGGTGCTCTCTGTCAGTTCCCTGTTAGCTCTTGACAGGCTGATCGGGAGAGAAGAGTTTATCTCTCGGGATCAGCGTGTCCCAGTGCAGTACACACCCCCGCCCCCTAGTAAAACACTCCCCTCACACAGTTAACCCTTTCACTGAATAATAAAGTTAACCCCTTCCTCCCCAGTGCCATTAGTACAGTGTCAGTGTTTTTTTTTTGCACTGATCACTGTATTGGTGTCACTGGGGATATCAGTGACCCCAAGTCAGTTCCCCCCCAGTGTCAGAATGTCCACCGCAGTCCCACAGTCCTGCCATAAGTCGCTGATCGCCGCCATAAGTCGCTGATCGCGGCCATAAGTCACTGATCGCCGCCATAAGTCACTGATCGTTGCCATAAGTAGCTGATCGCTGCCATAAGTCGCTGATCACCGCCATAAGTCGCTGATCGCCGCCATAAGTCACTGATCATCGCCATAAGTAGCTGATCGCTGCCATAAGTCACTGATCGCCGCCATAAGTCGCTGATCGCCGCCATAAGTCACTGATCGCCACCATAAATCGCTGATCGCCGCCATAAATCGCTGATCGCTGCCGTAAGTCGCTGATCGCTGCCATAAGTCACTGATCGTTGCCATAAGTAGCTGATCGCTGCCAAAAGTCGCTGATCGCCGCCATAAGTCACTGACCGCCGCCATAAGTCGCTGATCGCCGCCATAAGTCGCTGATTGCCGCCATAAGTCGCTGATCGCCACCATTATTAGTATAAAAAAAAATAAAAATCCCTGTATCTTTCCCGCCATTTTTAAACGCTATAACTTTCACGTAAACCAATTAATTTACACGTATTGGGTTTTTGTTTTAACAAAGAAATGTCGCAGAATACATTTTGGCAGAAATTTATGACTAAATTTGATTTTAAATTTTTTTTTACTGGACATGTTTTATAGCAAAAAGTCCAAAATATTGTTTTTTTTCCTCAAAATTGTCAGCCTTTTTTTTTATAGCGCAAAAAATTAAAAACGCACAGGCGATCAAATACCACTGAAAGAAAGCTCAATTTGTGGGGAAAAAAGGATGTAAATTTCATTTATGTACCGTACTGCATGACCGCGCAATTGTCCGTTAAATTAGCGCAGCGCTGTATAGCAATAAAATGGCGTAAATTGCAGTATTTATACCATAGTTTGTAGACGCTATAACTTCCACGCAAAGCAATCAATATACACTTATTGGGATTTTTTTTACCAAAAACATGGAGCAGAATACATTTTGGCCTAAATTTATAACTAACTTTGAGTTTACTATATATTTTTTATAGCTGAAAGTAAAAAATATAGTTTTTCGTCAAATGTTTGGTCTTTTTTTGTTTATAGCGTGAAAAATAAAAAGCGCACAGGTGATCAAATACCACCGAAAGAAAGCTTTATTTGTGTGAAATAAAGGACGTAAATTTCGTTTGGGTGCAGCATTGCATGACCGCGCAATTATCAGTTGAATTACTGCAGCGCCGAGTACCAAAAAGGGGCCTGGTCATAAAGGGGGGTAAATCCTCAAGAAGTCAAGGGGTTAAAGAGAAATTTTCAGGGATCGTCTAAAGATGGATAGATTAGGACAGCAATTCCTTCGTGATCCTCCGAGAGGCAATCGGATATTCCCTGGATCAACTAAGATCATTAATTTCAGAAAAAATCTTCCCATAGAATTATATGGACATTTAATGAACATTATGCAGGTTATTTACCAGTAAAAGCCTCTCTTGTGTACCTGAGAGTGTTGCTGGGCTCCTCCATCTTGAATGAGATGTCAACAGTAAGGATGAGCTCAGACACGTTCAGACATGAGTCCAAACCCGCTTGAGCTATCCTTCCCAGAAACATTCAAAACAGACTGCCAAGTATAGGTGGCGGAGGCATTCCCTGTCCCCGCAGCCACAGATATACACCATATTGCCCCAAGTATTGGTCGGCCGGCCTTTCCACACACATGAACTTTAATGGCCCCCCAGTCTTAGTCCGTAGGGTTCAATATTGAGTTGGCGGCCTTTCCACACACACGAACTTTAATGGCCTCCCAGTCTTAGTCCGTAGGGTTCAATATTGAGCTGGCCCCGCCCTTTGCAGCTGTAACAGCTTCAACTCTTCTGGGAAGGCCGTCCACAAGGTTTAGGAGGGTGTCTATGGAAAGGTTGGACCATTTTTCCAGAAGCACATTTGTCAGCTCAGGCACTGATGTCGGGGGAGGAGGCCTGGCTTGCAGTCTCCACTCTAATTCATCCCAAAGGTGTTCTATGGGGTTGAGGTCAGGATTCTGTGCAGGCCAGTCAAGTTCCTCCACCCCAAACTGGCTCCTCCACGTCTTTATGGACCTTGCTTTGTGCACTGGTGCGCAGTCATGTTGGAACAGGAATGGGCCATCCCCAAACTCTTCCCACAAAGTTGGGAGCATGAAATTGTCCAAAATGTCACCTTAAGAGTTTCCTTCACTGGAACTAGGGGGCCAAGCCCATGTGTGCTGGCTATATCATTAGGCCATTCAGGGACTTTTACAGATGAGATTATGGTTAACCGCTTTAGCTCCACCCCAGGCAAAAATACTACCACAGGGCGGCAGCTGTGCGCAAAACAACGCATATATATATATATATATATATATATATGTGATTTTGCCTTTCTGGGTAGGCCACCATTCGCAACTGTCAATCACCGGGTGATTACTCGCTGGCGCCCGGTGATTTCCGAGGGTCTCCGACTGGGGGGGGAGAACTGTTAGTGAACAAAACAGTTCTCCTCCCCGTCAGCTCCTGCACACTGCTTTGCATTTAGGCATCTAGACGTGGTGGATAGGACTTAATGAAGTTTAAACAGAGCATCAGAATGGGGAGGAAAGGGAAATTAAGTGACTTTGAACGTGGCATGGTTGTTGGTGTCAGATGGGCTGGTCTCAGTATTTCAACAACTGCTGATTTACTGGGATTTTCACATACAACCATCTCTAGAGAATGGGCCGAAAAAGAGAAAATATCCAGTGAGCGACGGTTGTCATATGGGCTACAACAGCAGAAGACCACACCAGGTAGCAAGGTGTACCTGATAAAGTGGCCGGTGAGTGTATACCTGGCCAAAGGTTTATTAGCATATACAGCTTCTCAACCTTTTATTCAAAAATTCGATTCGACTGATTCGGCGAATTCGTAGAAAAAATTCGATTCGAGTCGAATATATTCGCTGTGAATTTAACTTAAAAAAGGGTGTTTCTAGGCTTCAGAGAGACTTAATATTAGTGCTGAACACTGTACCTTTAATTTAAATGCCCTTGGAGTCTGCTGGGGAAGAGAAATAATACTGTCAGGCAGTATGACATGCAGATGAGTGCCGTCGATCTTAGAATCACCGCACACTTCACTCATTTGGCCAGTCACGGGGCCAAAACCAGAGTGTGGAGCCACAGTGTGGCGGTGGAGGCAGCAGCAATGGGAGGCCATGCAGCACCCTATGACAAAAATGGAAACCACCAGCAGTGTGAGGAGACCTGAAAGTGGCACATGGCAGAGTGTGGCGATAGAGACAGCAGCAATGGGAGGCCGTACAGGGACCCATGACACACTCTGGACCTGGCAGCAGCATGAGGAGGCGGTACAGGGGCCCATGGCAGATTACGGGCCTGGCAGCAGCATGAGGAGTCGGTAGGGGGGCCCATGGCAGATTACAGGCCTGGCAGCAGCAATGGGAGGCCGTACAGGGACCCATGACACAATCTGGACCTGGCAGCAGCATGGGGAGGCGGTACAGGGGCCCATGACAGATTACGGGCCTGGCAGCAGCATTTGGAGTCGGTACGGGGGCCCATGACACACTCTGGACCTGGCAGCAGCATGAGGAGGCGGTACAGGGGCGCATGACAGATTACAAGCCTGGCAGCAGCAACTTGGACAGGAGGACGTTCAGTTTCTGCACCGTCTCGTGCGTGCTCGCAAACTGTTGTCTCTTGGAAACGATTCCAAGAAAGACTGCTGACGGAATCCGTGAAGAGGAGTAGCAGGAGAAGGAGCATCTGAACGAGCGGAATATGCCAACAAGCGACAACAGGGGCCCATGACAGATTACGGGCCTGGCAGCAGCATGAGGAGTCGGTACGGGGGCCCATGGCAGATTAGGGGCCTGGCAGCAGCTATGGGAGGCCCGTAATCTGCCAGCACCCTATGACAAAAAATGGAACCCACCAGCAGTGTGAGGAGACCTGAAAGTGGCACATGGCAGAGTGTGGCGATGGAGACAGCAGCAATGGGAGGCCGTACAGGGACCCATGACAGACTCTGGACCTGGCAGCAGCATGATGAGGAGGCGGTATAGGGGCCCATGGCAGATTAGGGGCCTGGCAGCAGCTATGGGAGGCCCGTAATCTGCCAGCACCCTATGACAAAAAAAATGGAATACACCAGCAGTGTGAGGAGACCTGAAAGTGGCACATGGCAGAGTGTGGCGATGGAGACAGCAGCAATGGGAGGCCGTACAGGGACCCATGAGAGACTCTGGACTTGGCAGCAGCATGAGGAGGCGGTATAGGGGCCCATGGCAGATTAGGGGCCTGGCAGCAGCTATGGGAGGCCCGTAATCTGCCAGCACCCTATGACAAAAAATGGAAACACACCAGCAGTGTGAGGAGACCTGAAAGTGGCACATGTTTGGGGGCATGATTCATGGCGGATTTAGTCAGTTGTGTCAGGAACTGGTGGTTTGAAATCCAGACTAATCCACGCCTGATTCATTTTCACAAACGTCAGTCTCTCCACACTTTTGGGTGGACAGTCGTGTCCTCCGCGGAGTTGCAATACCTCCTGCCGCACTAAACACGCGCTCCGATGCCACGCTACTGGCCGGGCATGACAGCCTTTCAAGGGCAAATTCAGCTAGTTGGGGCCAAAGGTCAAGTTTCGTTGCCCAGTAGTCAAGGGGATTGTCTACCTCGGTTGGCAGGGTGCTGTCCAAGTAGGCCTAAGCCTGTTGTTTGAGGTCCTGCTCCAGGTCCACCTGATGCTGCTGCTGCTGCTGCTGCGGCTGGTTAGTAGTTTTTCCTCACTGCGCTGGTGAAGAAAGCTACTCATCATCGACTGCAGACTGAGGCAGCCGCTGCTGGTGGAGCTGCCACTGCTCCTACCACCCCACCCCTCCCCTGCTGCCATGGCAGCAGGAACGCGAGCGCACAGGGCCCCACAGTGTCTGAGGATGGACGTTGGCGCAGACAGGCAGAGACCAGCTGACTACATAGGTTTTTTTATAGTACGTTATTTTGGCCTCCCTCTCAGCAGGTGTGAAAAAGGCCACCATTTTTGAACGGTAGCGAGGGTCCAACAAGGTGGACAGCCAAAAGTCATCCCTCTGTCTGATGGTTATTATTCGGCTGTCGACGCAAGCAACCGAGCATGCTATGGGCCATTTGTGCCAAGGAATGCGAGGGACTCCCTGCCTCCATCTCCACAGCATACTGCCACGGTGCGTCTGGGTCCTCTGTCTCCTCCTCCTCCTCCTCCTCTACCAGATGCTCCTGCTCCTCCACTCCTGTCCGCTGAGTGGAAAAACCACCCATTTCACTCAATAATTCCTGCACCAATGTCCTCCCTCTACCTCCTCCTCTCTCTCTTCCTGTCCTGCCCCCACAGGGGTCATGTGGCGTTGAGATCTGTGCGCCACGTCTACCGCACCCTGACCAGCCATTGTTAACAGCATTTGTTCCAGGACGTGCAACAGAGGAATGACGTCGTTCATCCCATAGTCCTGCCGACTCACGAATAGCGTGGCCTCCTCTCAAAGGGCCTGAGCAAGCGCAGGTGTCACGCATGAGCTGCCAATGGCTGACATCTAAGTTACACAGGAGTACCTTTATCCGCTTTTAACATCAGGAAATCTGTGATGGCCTTTTGCTGTTCGTAAAGGCGGTCTAACATATGTAGGGTTGAATTCCACCTTGTTGCAACGTCACAGCATGAGGAGTCGGTATAGGGGCCCATGGCAGATTAGGGGCCTGGCAGCAGCTATGGGAGGCCCGTAATCTGCCAGCACCCTATGTCAAAAAATTCAACACACCAGCAGTGTGTGAGGAGACCTGAAAGTGGCACATGGCAGAGTGTGGCGATGGAGACAGCAGCAATGGGAGGCCGTACAGGGACCCATGACAGACTCTGGACCTGGCAGCAGCATGAGGAGGCGGTATAGGGGCCTATGGCAGATTAGGGGCCTGGCAGCAGCTATGGGAGGCCCATAATCTGCCAGCACCCTATGTCAAAAAAATTCTACACACCAGCAGTGTGTGAGGAGACCTGAAAGTGGCACATGGCAGTGTGGCATGGAGAGCAGCAATGTACAGGGACCCATGACACACTCTGGACTGGCTGGAGCAGCATGAGGAGGCGGTATATAGGGGCCTATGGCAGATTAGGGGCCTGGCAGCAGCTATGGGAGGCCCGTAATCTGCCAGCACCCTATGTCAAAAAATTCAACACACCAGCAGTGTGAGGAGACCTGAAAGTGGCACATGGCAGAGTGTGGCGATGGAGACAGCAGCAATGGGAGCCGTACAGGGACCCATGACAGACTCTGGACCTGGCAGCAGCATGAGGAGGCGGTATATAGGGGCCTATGGCAGATTAGGGGCCTGGCAGCAGCTATGGGAGGCCCGTAATCTGCCAGCACCCTATGTCAAAAAATTCAACACACCAGCAGTGTGTGAGGAGACCTGAAAGTGGCACATGGCAGAGTGTGGCGATGGAGACAGCAGCAATGGGAGGCCGTACAGGGACCCATGACAGACTCTGGACCTGGCAGCAGCATGAGGAGGCGGTATATAGGGGCCTATGGCAGATTAGGGGCCTGGCAGCAGCTATGGGAGGCCCGTAATCTGCCAGCACCCTATGTCAAAAAATTCAACACACCAGCAGTGTGAGGCACCTGAAAGTGGCACATGGCAGAGAGTGTGGCGATGGAGACAGCAGCAATGGGAGGCCGACAGGGACCTGAGACTCTGACCTGGCAGCAGCATGATGAGAGGCGGTATATAGGGGCCCTATGGCAGATTAGGGGCCTGGCAGCAGCTATGGGAGGCCCGTAATCTGCCAGCACCCTATGTCAAAAAAATTCACACACACCAGCAGTGTGTGAGGAGACCTGAAAAGGCACATGGCAGAGTGTGTGGCGATGGAGACAGCAGCAATGGGAGGCCGTACAGGGACCCATGACAGACTCTGGACCTGGCAGCAGCATGAGGAGGCGGTATATAGGGGCCCATGGCAGATTAGGGGCCTGGCAGCAGCTATGGGAGGCCCGTAATCTGCCAGCACCCTATGTCAAAAAATTCACACACACCAGCAGTGTGAGGAGACCTGAAAGTGGCACATGGCAGAGTGTGGCGATGGAGACAGCAGCAATGGGAGGCCGTACAGGGACCCATGACAGACTCTGGACCTGGCAGCAGCATGAGGAGGCGGGTATATAGGGGCCTATGGCAGATTAGGGGCCTGGCAGCAGCTATGGGAGGCCCGTAATCTGCCAGCACCCTATGTCAAAAAATTCTCAACACACACCAGCAGTGTGTGAGGAGACCTGAAAGTGGCACATGGCAGAGTGTGGCGATGGAGACAGCAGCAATGGGAGGCCGTACAGGGACCCATGAGAGACTCTGGACCTTGGCAGCAGCATGAGGAGGCGGTATATAGGGGCCTATGGCAGATTAGGGGCCTGGCAGCAGCTATGGGAGGCCCGTAATCTGCCAGCACCCTATGTCAAAAAATTCAACACACCAGCAGTGTGTGAGGAGACCTGAAAGTGGCACATGGCAGAGTGTGGCGATGGAGACAGCAGCAATGGGAGGCCGTACAGGGACCCATGACAGACTCTGACCTGACCTGGCAGCAGCATGAGGAGGCGGTATATAGGGGCCTATGGCAGATTAGGGGCCTGGCAGCAGCTATGGGAGGCCCGTAATCTGCCAGCACCCTATGTCAAAAAATTCAACACACCAGCAGTGTGTGAGAGACCTGAAAGTGGCACATGGCAGAGTGTGGCGATGGAGACAGCAGCAATGGGAGGCCGTACAGGGACCCATGACAGACTCTGGACCTGGCAGCAGCATGAGGAGGAGGCGGTATATAGGGGCCTATGGCAGATTAGGGGCCTGGCAGCAGCTATGGGAGGCCCGTAATCTGCCAGCACCCTATGTCAAAAAATTCAACACACCAGCAGTGTGAGGAGACCTGAAAGTGGCACATGGCAGAGTGTGGCGATGGAGACAGCAGCAATGGGAGGCCGTACAGGGACCCATGACAGACTCTGGACCTGGCAGCAGCATGAGGAGGGCGGTATATAGGGGGCCTATGGCAGATTAGGGGCCTGGCAGCAGCTATGGGAGGCCCATAATCTGCCAGCACCCTATGTCAAAAAATTCAACACACCAGCAGTGTGTGAGGAGACCTGAAAGTGGCACATGGCAGAGTGTGGCGATGGAGACAGCAGCAATGGGAGGCCGTACAGGGACCCATGACAGACTCTGGACCTGGCAGCAGCATGAGGAGGCGGTATATAGGGGCCTATGGCAGATTAGGGGCCTGGCAGCAGCTATGGGAGGCCCATAATCTGCCAGCACCCTATGTCAAAAAATTACAAACACACCAGCAGCAGTGTGTGAGGAGACCTGAAAGTGGCACATGGCAGAGTGTGGCGATGGAGACAGCAGCAATGGGAGGCCGTACAGGGACCCATGACAGACTCTGGACCTGGCAGCAGCAGCATGAGGAGGCGGTATATAGGGGCCCATGGCAGATTAGGGGCCTGGCAGCAGCTATGGGAGGCCCGTAATCTGCCAGCACCCTATGTCAAAAAATTCAACACACCAGCAGTGTGTGAGGAGACCTGAAAGTGGCACATGGCAGAGTGTGGCGATGGAGACAGCAGCAATGGGAGGCCGTACAGGGACCCATGACAGACTCTGGACCTGGCAGCAGCATGAGGAGGCGGTATATAGGGGCCTATGGCAGATTAGGGGCCTGGCAGCAGCTATGGGAGGCCCGTAATCTGCCAGCACCCTATGTCAAAAAATTCAACACACAGCAGCAGTGTGAGGAGACCTGAAAGTGGCACATGGCATGAGAGTGTGGCGATGGAGACAGCAGCAATGGGAGGCCGTACAGGGACCCCATGACAGACTCTGGACCTGGCAGCAGCATGAGGAGGCGGTATATAGGGGCCTATGGCAGATTAGGGGCCTGGCAGCAGCAGCTATGGGAGGCCCGTAATCTGCCAGCACCCTATGTCAAAAAATTCTACACACAGCAGCAGTGTGTGAGGAGACCTGAAAAGTGGCAGGCACATGGCAGAGTGTGGCGATGGAGACAGCAGCAATGGGAGGCCCGTACAGGGACCCATGACAGACTCTGGACCTGGCAGCAGCATGAGGAGGAGGCGGTATATATAGGGGCCTATGGCAGATTAGGGGCCTGGCAGCAGCTATATGGGAGGCCCGTAATCTGCCAGCACCCTATGTCAAAAAATTCAAACACACCAGCAGTGTGTGAGGAGACCTGAAAGTGGCACATGGCAGAGTGTGGCGATGGAGACAGCAGCAATGGGAGGCCGTACAGGGACCCATGACAGACTCTGGACCTGGCAGCAGCATGAGGAGGCGGGTATATAGGGGCCTATGGCAGATTAGGGGCCTGGCAGCAGCTATGGGAGGCCCGTAATCTGCCAGCACCCTATGTCAAAAAATTCAACACACCAGCAGTGTGTGAGGAGACCTGAAAGTGGCACATGGCAGTGTGGCGATGGAGACAGCAGCAATGGAGGCCGTACAGGGACCCATGAGAGACTCTGGACCTGGCAGCAGCATGAGGAGAGGGTATATAGGGGCCTATGGCAGATTAGGGGCCTGGCAGCAGCTATATGGAGGCCCGTAATCTGCCAGCACCCCCTATGTCAAAAAATTCACAACACACCAGCAGTGTGTGAGGAGACCTGAAAGTGGCACATGGCAGAGTGTGGCGATGGAGACAGCAGCAATGGGAGGCCGTACAGGGACCCATGACAGACTCTGGACCTGGCAGCAGCATGAGGAGGGCGGTATATAGGGGCCTATGGCAGATTAGGGGCCTGGCAGCAGCTATGGGAGGCCCGTAATCTGCCAGCACCCTATGTCAAAAAATTCAACACACCAGCAGTGTGTGAGGAGACCTGAAAGTGGCACATGGCAGAGTGTGGCGATGGAGACAGCAGCAATGGGAGGCCGTACAGGGACCCATGAGAGACTCTGACCTGGACCTGGCAGCAGCATGAGGAGGCGGTATATAGGGCCCTATGGCAGATTAGGGGCCTGGCAGCAGCTATGGGAGGCCCGTAATCTGCCAGCACCCTATGTCAAAAAATTACACACACCAGCAGTGTGTGAGGAGACCTGAAAGTGGCACATGGCAGAGTGTGGATGGAGACAGCAGCAATGGGAGGCCGTACAGGGACCCATGACAGACTCTGGACCTGGCAGCAGCATGAGGAGGCGGTATATAGGGGCCCATGGCAGATTAGGGGCCTGGCAGCAGCTATGGGAGGCCCGTAATCTGCCAGCACCCTATGTCAAAAAATTCAACACACCAGCAGTGTGAGGAGACCTGAAAGTGGCACATGGCAGAGTGTGGGCGATGGAGACAGCAGCAATGGGAGGCCCGTACAGGGACCCATGACAGACTCTGGACCTGGCAGCAGCATGAGGAGGCGGTATATAGGGGCCCTATGGCAGATTAGGGGCCTGGCAGCAGCTATGGGAGGCCCGTAATCTGCCAGCACCCTATGTCAAAAAAAAACACACAACACACCAGCAGTGTGTGAGGAGACCTGAAAGTGGCACATGGCAGAGTGTGGGCGAGTGGCGATGGAGACAGCAGCAATGGGAGGCCGTACAGGGACCCATGACAGACTCTGGACCTGGCAGCAGCATGAGGAGGAGGGTATATAGGGGCCTATGGCAGATTAGGGGCCTGGCAGCAGCTATGGGAGGCCCGTAATCTGCCAGCACCCTATGTCAAAAAAATTCTTCAACACACACACCAGCAGTGTGTGAGAGACCTGAAAGTGGCACATGGCAGAGTGTGGCGATGGAGACAGCAGCAATGGGAGGCCGTACAGGGACCCATGACAGACTCTGGACCTGGCAGCAGCATGAGGAGGCGGTATATAGGGGCCCATGGCAGATTAGGGGCCTGGGCAGCAGCTATGGGAGGCCCGTAATCTGCCAGCACCCTATGTCAAAAAATTCAACACACCAGCAGTGTGTGAGGAGACCTGAAAGTGGCACATGGCAGAGTGTGGCGATGGAGACAGCAGCAATGGGAGGCCGTACAGGGACCCATGAGAGAGACTCTGGACCTGGCAGCAGCATGAGGAGGCGGTATATAGGGGCCTATGGCAGATTAGGGGCCTGGCAGCAGCTATGGGAGGCCCGTAATCTGCCAGCACCCTATGTCAAAAAATTCTACACACCAGCAGTGAGTGAGGAGACCTGAAAGTGGCACATGGCAGAGTGTGGCGATGGAGACAGCAGCAATGGGAGGCCGTACAGGGACCCATGACAGACTCTGGACCTGGCAGCAGCATGAGGAGGCGGTATATATAGGGGCAGATTCCTTGGCCATGGCAGATTAGGGGCCTGGCAGCAGCTATGGGAGGCCCGTAATCTGCCAGCACCCTATGTCAAAAAATTCACACACACCAGCAGTGTGTGAGGAGACCTGAAAGTGGCACATGGCAGAGAGTGTGGCGATGGAGACAGCAGCAATGGGAGGCCGTACAGGGACCCATGACAGACTCTGGACCTGGCAGCAGCATGAGGAGGCGGGTATATAGGGGCCCATGGCAGATTAGGGGCCTGGCAGCAGCTATGGGAGGCCCATAATCTGCCAGCACCCTATGTCAAAAAATTCAACACACCAGCAGTGTGTGAGGAGACCTGAAAGTGGCACATGGCAGAGTGTGGCGATGGAGACAGCAGCAATGGGAGGCCGTACAGGGACCCATGACAGACTCTGGACCTGGCAGCAGCATGAGGAAGGCGGTATATAGGGGCCTATGGCAGATTAGGGGCCTGGCAGCAGCTATGGAGGAGGCCCTTAATCTGCCAGCACCCTATGTCAAAAAATTCTACACACCAGCATGTGTGAGGAGACCTGAAAGTGGCACATGGCAGAGTGTGGCGATGGAGACAGCAGCAATGGGAGGCCGTCAGGGACCCATGACAGACTCTGGACCTGGCAGCAGCATGAGGAGGCGGTATATAGGGGCCTATGGCAGATTAGGGGCCTGGCAGCAGCTATGGGAGGCCCCGTAATCTGCCAGCACCCTATGTCAAAAAATTCTACACACCAGCAGTGTGTGAGGAGACCTGAAAGTGGCACATGGCAGAGTGTGGCGATGGAGACAGCAGCAATGGGAGGCCGTACAGGGACCCATGACAGACTCTGGACCTGGCAGCAGCATGAGGAGGCGGTATATAGGGGCCCATGGCAGATTAGGGGCCTGGCAGCAGCTATGGGAGGCCCATAATCTGCCAGCACCCTATGTCAAAAAATTCTCACACACACCAGCAGTGTGTGAGGAGACCTGAAAGTGGCACATGGCAGAGTGTGGCGATGGAGACAGCAGCAATGGGAGGCCGTACAGGGACCCATGAGACAGACTCTGGACCTGGCAGCAGCAGCATGAGGAGGCGGTATATAGGGGCCTATGGCAGATTAGGGGCCTGGCAGCAGCTATGGGAGGCCCATAATCTGCCAGCACCCTATGTCAAAAAATTCACACACCAGCAGTGTGTGAGGAGACCTGAAAGTGGCACATGGCAGTGTGGCGATGAGACAGCAGCAATGGGAGGCCGTACAGGGACCCATGACAGCTGGACCTGCAGCAGCTATGTGGAGAGGCGGTATATAGGGGCCCATGGCAGATTAGGGGCCTGGCAGCAGCTATGGGAGGCCCGTAATCTGCCAGCACCCTATGTCAAAAATTCTACACACCAGCAGTGTGAGAGACCTGAAAGTGGCACATGGCAGAGTGTGGCGATGGAGACAGCAGCAATGGGAGGTCTCCCATTGTCCCAACATGGCCCAAAATAGTCCCAACATGGGCCCCCTGGCCACGCTTGACTTTCTGGCCACATAGTCGACATACGGCTACTTTTACGTTTACTTCCTCGGGCGGCTTGACGAAAAATTGCCACACACCGCCGAGTAGAAACTTTGCCCCCGATACTCCTCACTGCTGGCTGACTGCTGCTTCCTTCCTCCGTGCACACCGGCACCACTACTGGCCGTGGTGGTAGGTGCCAGGCTGCAGTGGAGCTGGTGCTCTACTCCGTGGCCGTTTGGCTCCACTGACACTGCTTCCACTGACACTGCTGCGACCCTGCTGCTGCTGTCTCCTGGGCAACCCACCGACTGTTTCGCTCACTGCCAAGCTGCCACCCTCTTCTCCTGATGATGCGGAAGAAATTGCCTGATGACGACGAGGCTGCCAAGTGCGATCAACCTCCTCATCATCAAGTAGGGTCTCCGCCTCACTACTAGCCCCCTCTCGGCTGCGTCTGGGTCAGGAGACAGACCTGTCTCTAGACCGGCTACCGAGCCACTCTCCTCGCCACTACTTCTTCGCCTGGCTGCTGAAAAGGCGGATGTCTCCCCCCGTTCCTGACCGCCCTCTGTTAGCTCTTCCTCACTGTACAGTGGGGCTGAGCCCACAGCATGCGATACTTCGCTTGGTGAGGGAACACCAAAGGACAGGGGCAGGTAGAGGACACGTGATTTCAGTGGGCTTGGTCCCGGGCCATGCCAACTAACGGTTTGTGTCTGACGTACCCACCGACCGTTGGCTGTAGGTGTCAGAGGTGACCTGGGAAGAAGGAAGACGACCGAGCCAACCAATCGACGACGGCAGGGTTGTCGGTGGAGACACGACCGCTGGATGACACCGGGGGAGCACTGGCCTCTGGCTGCGAATAGTGCTGCCTCGACCCCTTCCTCTGCTGCCAAAAACGTCTGCTCGCTCCTAAAACATTGCCTCCTCTGCCACTCCTCTGCATGTTGTCTGACATACTCTTTAATTAAACGATTATGTGTCCCTGAGTAAACAAGTAACAATTCTGTGTCCCTGAGTAACAATTCTGTGTCTGTGCGAGTAACAATTCTGTGGCCCTAAGTAACAGTTCTGTGGCCCTCAGTAACAATTCTGTGTCCCTGATTAACGTTTCTGTGGCCCCAAGTAACATTCTGTGGCCCTCAGTAACAATTCTGTGTCTGTGCGAGTAACAATTCTGTGTCTGTGCGAGAAACAATTCTGTGGCCCTAAGTAAAAGTTTCTGTGGCCCTAAGTAACAATTCTCTGGCACTCAGTAACAATTCTGTCTGTCCCTGAGTAACAATTCTCTGGCACTCAGTAACAATTCTGTCTGTCCCTGAGTAAAAATTCTGTGCCCTAAGTAAAGTTTTCTGGGGCCCTGAGTAACAAATTATCTGGCACTCCGTAACAATTCTGTCTGTCCCTGAGTAACAATTCTCTGGCACTCAGTAACAATTCTGTCTGTCCCTGAGTAAAAATTCTCTGTGCCCTAAGTAACAGTTTCTGTGGCTGCCCTAAGTAACAATTTCTTCTGTGGCCCTGAGTAACAATTCTCTGGCACTCAGTAACAATTCTCTGTCTGCCCTGTAAACAATTCTGTCTGTAACCCTGAGTAACAATTCTCTGGCCTCAGTAAAACAAATTCTGTGTCTGTCCCTGAGTAAAAAAAATTCTGTCTCTGCCCTAAGTAAAGTTTCTGTCTGTCCCTAGTAGTAACAATTCTCTGGCACTAGTAACAATTCTGTCTGTCCCTGAGTAAACAATTCTCTGGCACTCAGTAACAATTCTGTCTGTCCCTGAGTAAAAAATTCTCTGGCCCTAAGTAAAGTTTCTGGGGGCCCTGAGTAACAATTCTCTGGCACTCCGTAACAATTCTGTCTGTCCCTGAGTAACAATTCTCTGGCACTCAGTAACAATTCTGTCTGTCCCTGAGTAAATTCTCTGGCCCTAAGTAAAGTTTCTGGGCCCTGAGTAACAATTCTCTGGCACTCCGTAACAATTCTGTCTGTCCCTGAGTAAACAATTTCTCTGGCACTCAGTAACAATTCTGTGTCCTGTCCCTGAGTAAAAATTCTGTGGCCCTAATTAAAGTTTCTGTGGCCCTAAGTAAAAATTCTCTGGGCACTCAGTAACAATTCTGTCTGTCCCTGAGTAACAATTCTCTGGCACTCGGTAACAATTCTTTCTGTCTGTCCCTGAGTAACAATTCTCTGGCACTCAGTAACAATTCTGTCTGTCCCTGAGTAAAAATTCTGTGGCCCTAAATTAAAGTTTCTGTGGCCCTAAGTAACAATTCTCTGGCACTCAGTAACAATTCTGTCTGTCCCTGAGTAACAATTCTCTGGCACTCCGTAACAATTCTGTCTGTCCCTGAGTAACAATTCTCTGGCACTCAGTAACAATTCTGTCTGTCCCTGAGTAAAAATTCTCTGGCCCTAAGTAAAGTTTCTGTGGCCCTGAGTAACAATTCTCTGGCACTCCCGTAACAATTCTGTCCCTGAGTCTGTCCCTGAGTAACAATTCTCTGGCACTCCGTAACAATTCTGTCTGTCCCTGAGTAAAAATTCTGTGGCCCTAATTAAAGTTTCTGTGGCCCTAAGTAACAATTCTCTGGCCCTCAGTAACAATTCTGTCTGTCCCTGAGTAACAATTCTCTGGCACTCGGTAACAATTCTGTCTGTCCCTGAGTACAATTCTCTGGCACTCAGTAACAATTCTGTCTGTCCCTGAGTAAAAATTCTGTGGGCCTAATTAAAGTTTCTGTGGCCCTAAGTAACAATTCTCTGGCACTCAGTAACAATTCTCTCTGTCCCTGAGTAACAATTCTCTGGCACTCAGTAACAATTCTGTCTGTCCCTGAGTAAAAATTCTGTGGCCCTAATGAAAGTTTCTGTGGCCCTAAGTAACAATTCTCTGGCACTCAGTAACAATTCTGTCTGTCCCTGAGTAACAATTCTCTGGCACTCAGTAACAATTCTGTCTGTCCTCCCTGAGTAACAATTCTCTGGCACTCAGTAACAATTCTGTCTGTCTGTCCCTGAGTAAAAATTCTGTGGCCCTAATTAAAGTTTCTGTGGCCCTAAGTAACAATTCTCTGGCACTCATTAACAATTCTGTCTGTCCCTGAGTAACAATTCTCTGGCACTCTGGGTAACAATTCTGTCTGTCCCTGAGTAACAATTCTGTGGCCCTAACTAGCGTTTCTTTGTCCCTAAGTAAACAGTTCTGTGGCCCTCAGTAACATTCTGTGTCTGTGCGAGTAACAATTCTGTGTCTGTGCGAGTAACAATTTCTGTGGCCCTAAGTAAACAGTTCTGTGTGCCTTCAGTAACAATTCTGTGTCTGTGCGAGTAACAATTCTGTGGCCCTAAGTAAAGTTTCTGTGGCCCTAAGTAAACAATTCTCTGGCACTCAGTAACAATTCTGTCTGTCCCTGAGTAACAATTCTCTGGCACTCAGTAACAATTCTGTCTGTCCCTGAGTAAAAATTCTGTGGCCCTAAGTAAAGTTTCTGTGGCCTTGAGTAACAATTCTCTGGCACTCAGTAACAATTCTGTCTGTCCCTGAGTAACAATTCTCTGGCACTGAGTAACAATTCTGTCTGTCCCTGAGTAAAAATTCTGTGGCCCTAATTAAAGTTTCTGTGGCCCTAAGTAACAATTCTCTGGCACTCAGTAACAATTCTGTCTGTCCCTGAGTAACAATTCTCTGGCACTCAGTAACAATTCTGTCTGTCCCTGAGTAACAATTCTGTGGCCCTAACTAGCGTTTCTTTGTCCCTAAGTAACAGTTCTGTGGCCCTCAGTAACAGTTTTCTGTGTCTGTGCGAGTAACATTTCTGTGTCTGTGCGAGTAACAATTCTGTGGCCCTAAGTAACAGTTCTGTGGCCTTCAGTAACAATTCTGTGTCTGTGCGAGTAACAATTCTGTGTCTGTGCGAGTAACAATCATCTTCTGTGGCCCTAAGTAAAGTTTCTGTGGCCCTAAGTAACAATTCTCTGGCACTCAGTAACAATTCTGTCTGTCCCTGAGTAACAATTCTCTGGCACTCAGTAACAATTCTGTCTGTCCCTGAGTAAAAATTCTGTGGCCCTAAGTAAAGTTTCTGGGGCCCTGAGTAACAATTCTCTGGCACTCAGTAACAATTCTGTCTGTCCCTGAGTAACAATTCTCTGGCACTGAGTAACAATTCTGTCTGTCCCTGAGTAAAAATTCTGTGGCCCTAATTAAAGTTTCTGTGGCCCTAAGTAACAATTCTCTGGCACTCAGTAACAATTCTGTCTGTCCCTGAGTAACAATTCTCTGGGCACTCAGTAACAATTCTGTCTGTCCCTGAGTAACAATTCTGTGGCCCTAATAACGTTTCTGTGGCCCTAAGTAACAATTCTCTGGCACTGAGTAACAATTCTGTCTGTCCCTGATTATGAATTCTGTGGCCCTAACTAGCGTTTCTTTGTCCCTAAATAACGATTCTGTGGCCCTCATTAACAAGTCTGTGTCCCTGAGTAATGGTTCTCTGTCCCTAAGTAACTTTTCTCTGTCCCCAATTATCGTTTCTGTGGCCCTAACTCTGTCCCTGTCCCTAGTACAGAGCGGTCTGCCTCTGTTCAATAACTGCAGGCAAATGAAGAATTCCAAAATGGCCGCTATTTATAGCTCGACCATTACACAGTGCTGGCTGGCTGGCTGCTGATAGGCTGATGCGATCACATGTAGTTGAGGCATGCATTATGGGTCAGCGCGCCTTGTCTGCGCGCCTTCCCAGACATCCCCGCTCCGTCGCCGCACATGTCAGCCGCCATTTTCTGAAAAATTTCGATTCGCGCGTCCGAATTAGGCTATTTTTCGGATTCGGCACGAATCAAAATTTTTCAGATATTCGACTCGAATTCCACTTCGGATACTTCGATTCGCTCATCTCTAGTTGTCACCATGGGGAGATAGGTAGATAGGGATTCTGGAGGGGGTTGGGGGACTCTGCAGCAGACTTGGTGGTCCTGTAAGTGGATGAAGTTTCTGGAGGGAGCTGGGGGGCAACTGTGGAGGATAGGGTCTTTAGAGAAGGTTAGGGGGGGGGGTCTCTCCAGGAGGCTGGGATATTTATGGGAGACTGGAGGGCACTTTTGGGGGCTAGGAGCATTGTGGGACGCTGTGGGGGGCACTAAGTGGGTCTGGAGACTCTTCAGCAAGCTAGCAGGTACTGCAGGGGGCTGAGGGGTTGGTAGGTTAGCAGGCATTGTGGGGACTGGGAGCTCTTAGGGGGGCCTGGGGTTGCATTTAGAGTTTCAGGGGCACTATTGGAGGTCAGGGGATAAGCAACTAGCTGGAGACCTTGGAGGAGGGAGGTCGTAGCCCAGAAGAGCTAGGTGTCACTGTGGCAGGATAAAGGTTCTGGAGGGGGTTAGGGAACTCTGCAGCAGACTTGGTGACCCTGTGGGGGAGGAGATTTCTGGAGGTAACTATTGGCAACTGCGAAGAATGGGGTTTCTGGAAAGAGATGGGGGGGGTCTCTCCAGGAGACTAGGAGTTTGGCAGAAACAATGTGGAAGACTGGGCACTGCAGGCTGAGAAGCACTGTGAGCCACGTTTGGGGGCCCTAGGGGGGCTGGAGGCTCTGCATCTATGGAAGCTAGGAGGCACTGTGGGAGGTTAGGGGATCAGCAGCTAGCTGGAGACCTGGGAGGAAGGAGGCTACAGCCCAGCAATGGGCTATAGCTCAGTGGAACGGGACGATACTGTGGGGGGTTATGAAGGTTCTGGGGGGAGGGGGTTAGAGGACTTTGTAGCAGACTTAGTGGTCCTGGCGGGATGAGGTTTCTGGAGGGATCTGTATTGTAGAGGATGGGATGTCTGCAGGGGGTTGGGAGATCTCTCAAGGAGTTTTTAAAGGAGCAATGTGGAAGATTGGAGGACTGTGGAGGCTGGGTGCACTGTGGGACACTATTGGAGGCCCTATTGGGTGCTGGAAGCTCTGCAGCTAAGGGGGATTGTGGGGCATTGTGGGAGGTACAGTGGGAACTGAGGGGGTCTGCAGGCACTGTGGGACACTATTGGAGGCCCTATTGGGTGCTGGAAGCTCTGCAGCTAGGAGAGGTTGTGGGGCATTGTGGAAGGTTAGGAGGCACTGTGGAAACTCAGGAGGCCTGGGGGCACCATGAGAGGTTGAAGGTCACTGAGAGGCACTTTGGGAGCTGGGATGCACTATGGGTGATTTGGGGTCCCGCAGCTAGCTGGAGGCCTGGGAAGAGGGAAGTTGTTGCCCAGCAGTGGTCCATGGCCCATTGGTTGAGAACCACTGGCATACACTGCACTAAATCAATCAAGACAGCAAAAATGCACACCAGTATTTGAAACTAAAAAGACCGAGCTAAAGGAAAATTACAAATTTGGATTTTTTTTTTCAATGTTCAAGACCTTTTCTACTGCGACATTGCAACTGTTAATGTTGTTCAGCATCCTGTGTTCCATCGCAATGTCTCCTAATTGGAACTGAGAGTCCATATTGATTAAGAGCATAATTGAAACAAAGTGTTCAAAAGACACCACTTATATTTTATTCAGGAAGCATCTAAAAAGCCACTGAGATCTGCCAGTCATAAATCTCAAGGTCCATTCCGAGCTTTTTTGCCTGTATTAATAAGTGGATAGATGACTGTGGTTGAAAAGTTCCGTGCCCTGTTAGAGCCCTAAAAATAAACAAACAATGCGGTCTCAGACCTTTATTAAAAACACTGCAAGGTTATCCTACCGCGGACACAAAAGCGCTGATCTCAAGAAGACTGAAAGTCAATCTGAACGCTTGTGAGGAGACGGGTGCCAGAAGTTTAACCTTCTGAAATGAAGACATCAGGAGAGAATTAAAGGTATGGAAACAAATGCATTAAAAGGGACCCATGGGAACTGGCCTAACTTACGGATCAGCCCGAAACTGTTATGAATTCTAGCTTCCTATGTTAAGCTTCTTGCGCTAAAAATAAAAATCCTCCCTTGAAGGCTACCTTGTTGATAGCTGGTCTATATGTCTCAAGGCTCTGGCTTCTGGAAGTAGCTGGCATGAATGTTTTTGCGTCAGTTGGATTGCTTATTACCAACTGAAATGAGAACCTGAGAGTAGGGATGACCTCAGATGTTTTTGGATCGTTGTCCAAACCCACTTGAGTGAGCCCACCAGGAAGTTGTCACTGTACTGGTCCAACAATCTGTGGCCAGGTCATTTCCCACCCTTTGGTCACATGTATACAATAAGCAAGTTTTGCACATGAAGGATGCACCACTTACTCAGTGCTCCTCAAATTGCTATAAGGTCCATGAGTCTATGTACCCTTTGTCCAAGGGAAAAGATTCCCGCAGCTCCTCAGGAGATCTGGGATTGGTCTCCACACCACGTATAGAAAAGAACACAAGTAGGGCGCTGGAGTTACTAGGATCGTAAAAACACCATGTGGCGGAACCGTTCCGCCTGGACTTCCTCGTGCGGAGCGATGCGTCTCAGCCAATGGTCCCCTTGTCCTGCAAGTCTTCCAGTGCTCTGCCAAGGCAGGTATTAGAGCTCAAAACCAGTCCTTCTCTGCTACCCCAAACCACGAGTCGGAACTTCGTGTAGGGTGAAAATGACTCAATCTTTATTGAAACACAGCTCAGTATATACAGCTTCACCACCACCAGACAGTCTGGCACCGGGTTTTCCCCACCCACAACAAAACCCTACAACCCAACAAGGCTACCTTGATGATAGCTGGTCTATATGTCTCAAGGCTCTGGCTTCCGGAAGTAGCTGGCATGAATGTTTTTGCGTCAGTTGGATTTCTTATTACCAACTGAAATGAGAACCTGAGAGTAGGGATGACCTCAGGTGTTTTTGGATCGTTGTCCAAACCCACTTGAGTGAGCCCACCAGGAAGTTGTCACTGTACTGGTCCAACAATCTGTGGCCAGGTCATTCCCCACCCTTCGGTCACATGTATACAACAATAAGCAAGTTTTGCACATGAAGGATGCACCACTTACTCAGTGCTCCTCAAATTGCTATAAGGTCCATGAATCTATGTGCCCTTTGTCCACGGGGAGAATGGAAAGAAAAGATTCCCGCAGCTCCTTAGGAGATCTGGTATTGGTCTCCACACCACGTATAGAAAAGAACACAAGTAGGGCGCTGGAGTTACTAGGATCGTAAAAACACCATGTGGCGGAACCGTTCCGCCTGGGCTTCCTCGTGCGGAGCGATGCATCTCAGTCAAGGGTCCCCTTGTCCTGCAAGTCTTCCAGTGCTCTGCCAAGGCAGGTATTAGAGCTCAAAACCAGTCCTTCTCTGATACCCCAAACCACGAGTCGGAACTTCGTGTAGGGTGAAAATGACTCAATCTTTATTAAACACAGCTCAGTATATACAGCTTCAACCCCACCAGACAGCCTGGCACCGGGTTTTCCCCACCCACAACAAAACCCTACAACCCAACAATACAGTATGAACTACAAGGTCACATTTCCCTAAACAAACAGCGTAGAATGTCTGTCTACATACCAGCTGCTAAATATATAGCTTTACCAAAGGGATAAAACCATAACAGAAAGGGCAAAATGTTATCACAAAAGGGACAGTTTGTCACACACCATTTATTAAAAAAGCACATAAGAATATTGATATCCAGGTTGGGAAGCCAAGGAAAGACAGCAGACAACAACTGATGAATGGGCTGTATGTGTGTGAGCCGATCATGCAGCAGAACAGAGGCTAGTAGCCACGCAGTGGCGGGCAGACCAGTGGATCCTAGAGACATAGAGGAGAGGAGAGGAAAGGAGAGGAGATGAGAGAATTCTGGCAGTGAAGCCTGGTGTGGGCAGACTGCTACATGTTTCAGGGGCCTCGTCCCCTTTGTCAAACAGCTGGCTCGACAAAGAGGGTGGGTCTCCTGAAACACGTAACATATTACGCGTATGTTGACACATTGCCAATGTGCATCCAATTTCAGAAATGGTGCAAAACGCCCTTTATAAGGGAGTACACAGGGAAAGATGATTGCTGGATAATCTTCAGCTTGTCCATGATCCAAGTATTCTGTGTTTATCCTGACTTCCTGTGACCAGCTCGGCCTGCCTCTGGACTTCTTCTCTGGTTGACATCTGGTGAAGACCTCGTTTGAGTTCTTTGCTTCTCCTGGCCAACTGTGTATGACCCAGGCTTAGCTCCTAACTTTTCTGTCCTAACTCAACAATGCCACTCGAGTTCCTCCCTATCACTTTGATCCTACACCACCTCCATCCACTGCAGGTGTCCACTGCTGAACCAGACCTTCTCTACAACATGTGCCTTGTGTTCCTGCTGATGTCCTCACCGTCTGCCTGAGACCCACCAAGCTGGACACTTCCTGAAGCAGCCACCATTGAATCAGTCTATTGGCACCCGTCATTTCAGCCTCCAACCAGATACGGGACAGGTGCAGGGTGGGGAATGCCTTGGTTGCTTATGATTGGCCCAGGCCAGTGACAGGTTCCTGGTGGGCTTGCTCAGGTGGGTCTGGACTAGGATACGAACCTACCTGAGAGCAGATATGGTGTTCTGCCATTAACAAACTACGGGTACCCCAGGTATAAAGGAGCAACACGTCTCCATTACGCCTCAGCTACCCTCACCCAAGGGAGCCTGCAGGAGCAGGGGGTCGAGTGAATAAAAGCCATAGGCATAAATGAGAATTTAACTAAGGAAGGGGGGGTACCTCACTGCAAGCGAATTGTTTGCTTTTCTATTTAAAAATCGATCTACTCTTTTTTCCTACTCTTTAATTTTTTTGATTTGAAGGATCTGTGTTTCCTTGTATGTGGGAAGGGGGTGTTTGGAATAGTTTGGTGTATTTTAATATTTTTTTTTTGTTTTTGTATTTTGTTTTTATTCTGTCACTTAGAAATGATTTACATCTCTTTTATTGTCTGTTTCTGGAGAAAATGTAAAATAATAAACAGCCATTTTTTGGGGAATATAAACAAGTCCGACATAGTTCCGTGCAAGGGTGGACTGACCATTTGGAAACTCGGGCAGTGCCCGAGGGCCCGGGGTCAGTAGGGGGCCTACTGCAACTCCCTCCTCACTGGCCTGCCTCACCACAGGCTATCCGCACTTCAGTTGATCCTGAATACGGCGGCCAGACTCATCCACCTTACCAACCGTTCCATTTCCGCCACCCCCCCTCTGCCAATCCCTCCACTGGCTTCTGATTGCCCAACGGATCAAATTCAAACTGCTAACACTGATGTACAAAGCCGTCCATAATTCTGCCCCAAACTACATCACCGACCTGATATCCAAATACCACCCAAAACGCACTCTCCGCTCCTCACAAGACCTCCTTCTCTCTAGTTCCCTGATCTCCTCCTCCCATGCCCGCCTCCAGGACTTCTCCAGGACATCACCCATCCTCTGGAACTCCCTACCCCAATCCATCAGACTATCACCCACTCTCCTTTCCTTTAGGCGCACCCTAAAAACCCACCTCTTCAGGGAAGCCTACCCCGCCCTCAGCTAATTGCCGACCTCCTCCACTCTTCCTACCACTCCATCCCCCACAGCTATCTCCTCCTGTGCCAACATCCCCTCCCTCCTAGATTGTAAGCTCCAAGGAGCAGGGCCCTCGAACCCCTCGTGTATTGTATTGTATTGTTATTGTACTGTCTCGTGTATTGTCTCCCATTGTAATGTACAGCACTGAGCGAACTGTTGGCACTTTATAAATACTGTATAATAATATAATAATAATAATGAGATGCCCCTGGTACCTTTTTCATAGGGTTTTTTAAGTTTGGGCAAGGACACAGGGGCCCCATGATCCCCTATTGCCCGGGGGCCCCATGAGTTGTCAGTCCGCCCCTGGTTACGTGGCTTTTCTGGAACCTTCAGGAACTGTTTAAAGGCCATTTGCAAAAACCACCAACCGCAGTCTCAATTTTCCAAACCTGTTATTCTGCATGGCCACCCTAACCAATCATTTATGTTCAATAGTCCTTGACAAAACTGAACCGACTCTGAGATTTCCATTTTATATTTGTGTCCCATTGATACAGTGGTACATCTGCACATATACATAAGATTATACAATTGATTAAATAGATTTTCTCAATATAAAATTAGAACATTTGAATATAAAAAGCTTCTCTTGAACTTTTAAATCATTTCCATAACCGTGTTTTATTGTAATCTGTTGAACAAATATATAATGTTGATTAACACAATAAAAAAATTGCCTGAAGATTTTATCCTCTTTATGAATTGTTAATAATTTATATGCTCATCACATATTCAGCTTGCCTACTGATTCTGTATTGGAAAAGGACAAATAATGTTTAATGTACATACAACACGTTGGATTTGGCATAATGTACAGGCAACCAGCTGGAGAGCAATGTCTTCAGAATGTACAGTATGTGCTCATGTTTATTTCCTAAATTATCAGCTCCATATTTATATATTTGATATAATTATTACTATTATTCAAACTATTATTATTATTATTATTATTATTATTATTATTATTATTAATAATAATCCTATAAGTATCATTAAAATTATGATTTTTTTTATTATGATTATAATCATCCTATTAGTATTATTAAAATGTTAATTCTTAATATATTATATAAATATATATATATATATATATATATATATATATATAAAATTTCATATTCATTTTTAACACCATTTAAAAATATATAACTATTATTATTATTACTGTTAATATTTTATATATATATATATATATATATATATATATATATATATATATATAAAATAAAATTAATAATCATCATCTTAATATTACTTATGGGATTATTATTAATAATAATAAGAATACTAATAATACTACTACTAATAATAAGAAGAAGAAGAAAAATAACGGTCACAATAATAGTTATATATTTTTAAATGGTGTTGAAAATGAAATATATATATACAAAATTAAATAGTATTATTATAATTATAGTACCTTTTTCCTATGGTAGCCATTCTTAATGAATGTTAAATGAGTGTTGGATAGGAATGTGAAATTAAATTTGTATGTATTTATTCATTTTGTTACACCTGCATATATATGTGTGTGTGTGTGTATATATATATATTTTATATATATATATATATATATATATATATATATATATACATACACATGTATGCACACACATTTCAGGTTTACTTTTCAGATTTGTATTCAGCACCATTAAAATATATATATATATATATATATATATATATATATATTATTAATGTTAATAATAAAAGTATCTTTTTTAAAATACCATTTTTGTCCCTCTTTTTTTGAATGTTAAATGAATGATGAATATGAATAATAAATTAAATTTGTATGTATTTATTCATGTCGTTGTACCTTCTTTTTTTCTCCATTATTAAAAAAAAAGAATAAAATATATATATGTAATTATTATTAATGTTAATAATAAAAGTATCTTTTACAAAATACCTTTTTTGTCCCTCTTTTTTTGAATTTTAAATGAATGATGAATATGAATAATAAATGAAATTTGTATGAATTTATTTGTGTTGTTGCACCTTCTTTTTTCTCTCCATTATTAAAAAAAAAAGAATAAAATATATATATATGTAATTATTATTAATGTTAATAATACGAGTATCTTTTTAAAATTACCATATTTGTCCCTCTTTTTTTGAATGTTAAATGAATGATGAATATGCATAATAAATGAAATTTGTATGTATTTATTCATGTTGTTGCACCTTCTTTTTTTTCTCCATTATTTAAAAAAAGAATAAAATATATATATGTAATTATTATTAATGTTAATAATACAAGTATCTTTTTAAAATTACCGTATTTGTCCCTCTTTTTTTGAATGTTAAATGAATGATGAATATGCATAATAAATTAAATTTGTATGAATTTATTCGTGTTGTTGCACCTTCTTTTTCTCTCCATTATTAAAAAAAAAAAAAAAGAATAAAATATATATATGTAATTATTATTAATGTTAATAATATAAGTATCTTTTAAAAAATACAATTTTTGTTCCTCTCTTTTTTTGAATGTTAAATGAATGATGAATATGAATAATAAATGAAATTTGTATGTATTTATTCATGTTGTTACACCTTTTCTTTTAGATTTAAGATGATTTTTATTCGATTTGAATATGAAAATATACAACACAATTATGTATACAAGACCCTTGGAGGACCGTTGTGGTCAGTGTCCTATGTACTGTCTTGCATGTAAATGAGGTACTGTGAGTAATAGAGAGATATGGGTCCTTGTAATAGAGAGGTATGAGGCACTGTGAGAGAGGTATAAGTCACCGTGAGGGGGATTTACTAAACATGGAGCACTTGGAATCTGGCGCAGCTGTACATGACAGCCAATCAGCTTCTAACTTCAGCTTGTTCCATTAAGCTTTGACAATAAAACCTGAAAAATGATTGGTTTCCATGCAGAGCTGCAACAGATGTTGCCCTCTCCGGTTTTAGGAAACAACCCCCAGTATGTAATGGAGAAGGATTAGGAACTGCTTGCACTTCAGAGGCATTGCCCATAATGGAGAGTTATGGTTCCCTGTGTTTACAGAGATGTATGTGGGGTAGATTGTGTACTACCCCACGTGGAAGAAAAATATATTTTAAATATATTTTAAAAAATATTCTACCAAAGATATTACCATATATTTGAAATACTACAATTTTGGGAGTATTCAATATATTTAAAAAAAATAATATATATATATATATATTGGCAGCACAGTGGCTAAGTGGTTAGCACTTCTGCCTGGCAGTACTAGGGTCGCCAGTTCGAATCCCAACCACAGCACCACCTGCCTGGAGTTTGCATGTTCTCCCTGTGCCTGTGTGGGTTTCCTCCGGGTACTCCGGTTTCCTCCCACACTCCAAAGACATGCTGGAAGGTGAATTGGCTCCTGTCTAAATTGTCCCTAGTATGTGTATGTATGAATGTGAGTTAGGGACCTTAGATTGTACGCCCCTTGAGGGTTAGGGACTGATGTGATTGTACAATATATATGTAAAGAGAAGCATAAATTGATAGCACTATATCCTGTAATAAATAAATAATAATTATATATATATATATATACTGTATGTTGAAATGCATTTTTTATATATTACAAAATATATGAAAAAATTTTTTAACAATATATTTTTTTTTAAATATATTCCTCAGATTTTTTTAACATATAAAAAAGTCATCTTAACATATACTTTTACATATGATTATAAATGCATTCCAAAAGTGTTGATTAAATGTATTTTGAAAGATATACGGTATATTTGAAAATGTATTTTTAAAAATATTTTTAATATATTTTGTAATATATAAAGAACGCATTTTAACATATAGTATGTATATATATATATATATATATATATATATATATATTTTTTTTTTTTTTTAATATATTGAATATGGCCACAATTATAGTATTTCAAATATATGTCAAAATATTTGGGAAGAATATTTTTGAAATATATTTAAAATCTATTTTTCTTCCATATGGGACAGATGTATAAATCACTGGGTGACAAGTGTTATTTGAATTCATAGGCAAACTGGCTGCCCTCCAGCCGTTGCCAAACTACAAGTCCCATGAGGCATTGCATGATTGACAGTTACAAGCACGACTCCCAAAGGCAGAGGCATGATGGGACTTGTAGTTTGGCGAACAGCTGGAGGGCCTCCAGTTTGACAACCCTGGTCTATGAGGTCCATTATGTTAATGCAAGCGCAATGTTTTAATGTGCAATCAACGGGATGACGTGTGCTGTCTAGTGTGCTTGTATTTTGTTATTTCGTAGTGAAGTTTATGTATTACCCTGGGACACATTAGTTGAGCTGGCAAGGAATAGCAAGAATTCATTTCCATTCGTACTCCCTTGGGGGGGCGCAGGCTTTTATCTATTATCGCTGAATCTTATAATATATTAGAACGCCGTATGGGGCGCATTCAGACCTGAAGTCATAGTTTGGTTTTAGGTTTGCTTTCAATGACCCAATTGGAAAACGAAAAATTGCTGAAGAAGATTGTAAAGAGGACCTTACACACTGGCTGATCTTCACGCTCCTCAAAAGCCTGGGTTCTCAGAGGACCCTTTTTCATCCAAAAGCTGGAGATGAGTTCAAGATGAAGCTGCCTGATCGTTCTCTGCTCCACCAGCAACTGGGCACCACAACCCAAACAGACCCTCCATGTTCCATTCGGTATGCCCTGCAACAAAGGAAGGGGAGGAGGCTGGCTCGGAGTCTCCGCTCTAATTCATCCCAAAGGTGTTCTATGGGGTTGAGGTCAGGACTCTGTGCAGGACAGTCAAGTTCCTCCACCCCAAACTGGCTCCTCCATGTCTTTATGGACCTTGCTTTGTGCACTGGTGCGCAGTCATGTTGGAACAGGAAGGGGCCAACCCCAAACTCTTCCCACAAAGTTGGGAGCATGAAATTGTCCAAAATGTCACCTTAAGAGTTCCCTTCACTGGAACTAGGGGGCCAAGCCCAACCCCTGAAAAACAACCCCACACCATAATCCCCCCTCCACCAAACTTTACACTTGGCACAATGCAGTCAGGCAAGTACCGTTCTCCTGGCCTCCGCCAAACCCAGACACTTCCATCGGATTGCCAGACAGAGAAGCGTGATTGGTCACTCCAGAGAACACGTCTCCTCTGCTCTAGAGTCCAGTGGCAGCGTGCTTTACACCACGGCATCCGACACTTTGCATTGCACTTGGTGATGTAAGGCTTGGATGCAGCTGCTCGGCCATGGAAACCCATTCCATGAAGCTCTCTACACACTGTTGTTGGGCTCATCTGAAGGCCACACCAAGTTTGGAGGTCTTTAGCTATTGACTCTGCAGACAGTTGGCGACTTCTGCACACTGTGCGCTTCAGCATGCGCTGACCCCGCCCTGTCATGTGACGTGGCCTACCACTTGGTGGCTGAGTTGCTGTTGTTCCCAGTTGCTTCCACTTTGTTATAATCCCACTAACAGTTGAGCGTGGAATATTTAGTAGCCAGGAAATGTCACGGATGGACTTATTGCACAGGTGACCACCTATCACGGGACCACGCTTGGAGTCACTGAGCTCCTGAGAGCGACCCATTCTTTCACCAATGTTTGTAGAAGCAGTCTGCATGCCTAGGGGCTTGATTGTATACACCTGTGGCCATGGAGGGGATTGGAGCACCTGAATCACATGATTTGGAGGGCGGGGCCAATACTTTTGGCACTATAGCGTATGCTCTATAGTGGACCTTACTCTTCAGGCTAGGTCAGCTAATCCAATGTGGCCCCTTCACCGGTCCTAGCTATGAGAAGCTGGCTGTGTCTTCCCACTGTTTCACAGCCGGCTCCCCACTGCGTGTGCGCAATATCGCGCCACACTTCCACTTAACAGTGTGAACATTTATTCCGGGTAATTACTAGTAATGAGAGTCAGATTATCTGTAGTATAATTTTTGGTCAAAATTCTGAAATGCAATTACATGTTCACAGATTTGAAGACTGAGAATTAATCTCATTAAAACTTTTTTTTTTATTTGATCATTTTTCTCAACACGCAATAGCTACGGTTATAAAAACCGAAGGCCTTGCCTTTACTTACACTTTTTGTTAACATTTAAAAATCAGTATTTTTTTTTTGCTTGATACTTACACATATTTGCGTATTTTTGGGGAATAAATACACTTTCATAAATTTTAATTCACACAAACACAATATACAGTAATACCCATTTTTTTTTTTGTAAAATATAAAAAATTATGTTAGTGCCGAAAAAATAGAAACACATCACGCTTTAAATTGTGCGCACTTGTGGAATGTCGCCAAACTATGGTATTTAAAAAATGTTCCTGTTCGTACTTAATTTCTTTTCTCTATTTTTTTTTTTTTTAATTTTACCTTACATGATTGTACCTTTTGGAATGTATACTACAGATGTGCCTTGTTTCGGTTTATATATTCTACCTGTTGCTGTAATGACAACCTACTTCTTAAAAAATAAAAACTTTTGTAAACAAAAAAAAAAAAATTTCCATATCAGTTTGAACCCTTCCCGTGGGACTTTAACCCCTTGACGCCGACGTCACACAAATATGTGGACTCACAGAGCTGGGTTTTTT
>CATNWA010015809.1:285000-317500 GCA_951230385.1 Staurois parvus
GTAAGTGTGCGGCCGGGATCTGGGCAGAACAGATGGTGCTGCTGCAGCCTGGTATGCTGGCTGTGGATGGGAGAGGGAGGGAGCAATGTAGGCATCATTGGTGTCAGTGGAAGGAATAGTGCCCCATCATTGGTATCAGTGGGAGCAATAGTCCCCCATCATTGGTATCAGTGGGAGCAATAGTGCCCCATCATTGGTATCAGTGGGAGGAATAGTGCCCATCATTGGTGTCAGTGGGAGGAATAGTGCCCCATCATTGGTATCAGTGGGAGCAATAGTGCCCATGGCATTGGTGTCAGTGGGAGTGGGAATAGTGCCCCATCATTGGTATCAGTGGAAGGCAATAGTGCCCCATCATTGGCATCAGTAGGAGGAATAGTGCCCCATGCCCCATCATTGGTATCAGTGGGAGGAATAGTGCCCCCATCATTGGTATCAGTGGGAGGAATAGTGCCCATCATCATTGGTATCAGTGGGAGGAATAGTGCCCCATCATTGGTAGGAATAGTGCCCCATCATTGGTGTCAGTGGGAGGAATAGTGCCCCATCATTGGTATCAGTGGGAGGAATAGTGCCCCATCATTGGTGTCAGTGGGAGGAATAGTGCCCCATCATTGGTGTCAGTGGGAGGAATAGTGCCCCATCATTGGTGTCAGTGGGAGGAATAGTGCCCCATCATTGGTGTCAGTGGGAGGAATAGTGCCCCATCATTGGTGTCAGTGGGAGGAATAGTGCCCCATCATTGGTATCAGTGGAGGAGGAATAGTGCCCCATCATTGGTGTCAGTGGGAGGAATAGTGCCCCATCATTGGTGTCAGTGGGAGGGTGCCCCATCATTGGTATCAGTGGGAGGAATAGCCCCATCATTGGTATCAGTGGGAGGAATAGTGCCCCATCATTGGTATCAGTAGGAGGAATAGTGCCCATCATTGGTATCAGTGGGAGGAATAGTGCCCCATCATTGGTATCAGTGGAGGAATAGTGCCCCACCATGGTATCAGTGGGAGGAATAGTGCCCCCATCATGGTATCAGTGGGAGGAATAGTGCCCCATCATTGGTATCAGTGGAGGAATAGTGTCATGTGTATCAGTGGGAGGAATAGTGCCCCATCATTGGTGTCAGTGGGAGGAATAGTGCCCCCATTGGTATCAGTGGGAGGAATAGTGCCCCATCATTGTGTATCAGTGGGAGGAATAGTGCCCCATCATTGGTATCAGTGGGAGGAATAGTGCCCCATCATTGGTGTCAGTGGGGGAGGAATGGGAGGAATAGTGCCCCATCATTGGTGTCAGTGGGAGGAATAGTGTGCCCATCATTGGTATCAGTGGGAGGAATAGTGCCCCATTGGTCATGTGTATCATTGGTATCAGTGGGAGGAATAGTGCCCATCATTGGTAATCAGTGGGAGGAATAGTGCCCCATCATGTGTCAGTGGAGGAATAGTGCCCCATCATTGGTATCAGTGGGAGGAATAGTGCCCCATCATTGGTGTCAGTGGGAGGAATAGTGCCCATCATCAGTGGGAGGAATAGTGCCCCATCATTGGTATCAGTGGAGGAATAGTGCCCCATCATTGGTGTCAGTGGGAGGAATAGTGCCCCATCATTGGTCAGTGGGAGGAATAGTGCCCCATCATTGGTATCAGTGGGAGGAATAGTGCCCCATCATTGTGTCAGTGGGAGGAATAGTGCCCCATCATTGGTATCAGTGGGAGGAATAGTGCCCCATCATTGGTATCAGTGGAGGAATAGTGCCCCATCATTGGTATCAGTGGGAGGAATAGTGCCCCATCATTGGTATCAGTGAATAGTGCCCCATCATTGGTATCAGTGGAGGAATAGTGCCCCACCATGTGTATCAGTGGGAGGAATAGTGCCCCATCATTGGTATCAGTGGGAGGAATAGTGCCCCATCATTGGTATCAGTGGGATGGAATATAGTGCCCCATCATTGGTATCATTAGTGCCCCATCATTGGTATATCAGTGGGAGGAATAGTGAAGTGGGAGGAATAGTGCCCCATCATTGGTATCAGTGGGAGGAATAGTGCCCCATCATTGGTGTCAGTGGGAGGAATAGTGCCCCATCATTGGTGTCAGTGGGAGGAATAGTGTCCCATCATTGGTGCCAGTGGGAGGAATAGTGCCCCATCATTGGTATCAGTGGGAGGAATAGTGTCCCATCATTGGTGTCAGTGGGAGGAATAGTGCCCCATCATTGGTGTCAGTGGAGGAATAGTGCCCCATCATTGGTATCAGTGGGAGGAATAGTGCCCCATCATTGGTGTCAGTGGGAGGAATAGTGCCCCATCATTGGTGTCAGTGGGAGGAATAGTGCCCCATCATTGGTGCCAGTGGGAGGGATAGTGCCCCATCATTGGTATCAGTGGGAGGAATAGTGCCCCATCATTGGTGTCAGTGGGAGGAATAGTGCCCCATCATTGGTATCAGTGGGAGGAATAGTGTCCCATCATTGGTATCAGTGGGACGAATAGTGCCCCATCATTGGTATCAGTGGGAGGAATAGTGCCCCATCGTTGTCAGTGGGAGGAGCTCCAACAGGAAGAAGGGGAGCCTAGAGAGGAAGGGGTGGAGTTTACAGATGAAGGGGTAGATCTTAAACAGGAAAGGGTGGGACAAATTTAGATGCGGGGTGGTGCCCGATTTTAGTCTTGCCTAGGGTAGCACAAAACCAAAATATGCCACTTGATGCTATGGTAGATCATTTCTGTTTGGTTGCCACACCCAACAATTGAGGCTGTTTGTTGAGTATAGCCATACATGTCTTTCTGATGGCAAGCAGCCAATCTATAGGGCATCACATATGTTTGCGGTGAACTGTTTCTATAAAAAATAGATGATCCATGAAAATTTAATGTCCCTTCGATGGCAGCAAGAAATATTAGAACAGCCTTTTTCTCTAAAACGTGCTTACAAAGATGGACATCAATTATTGATCGTTCCCAAGGAAATCACTCCCCGTGCTGTTATTAAAAACTCGTATTATCATTCCAGACTATATTTACCGAGGGACATTAATAAAACGAGAAAAAGAGAAAAGGGTGTGTTACACTTCAAGAAGCGCATTAATACGATAGGCCTCCATTTTTTTATGTTCATTCCTATTAACTATGTATATACATCACGGTATCCTACTTTCTGTGTGGAGATATGGACACAAAGATAGCATGAATATCAAAAGTTGTCACGGTCAGGGGTCAGGCTCGGAGACCAGGAGCTATAGCAGTAGAGAGGCTCCACCGACCAGCAGGATGAGTACATGAGAAGGTCACCCTAGCAGATGCCACGGGCTCCCCGAGGGTCCAAGCACTAACCAGTATTCACCAGAACTGCTGCAGGTGGAGATGGGTTTTGCTTCGTGTTAGTACCAGGTCGCTGTCCTCAGGATCACCCCACCAGATGGGGAAACCCGTCCCTACAATGACCACTCCCACAACGTGTGCCAAACCAAGGAGCCAGGGTCTTAAATAAGCTCTGCCCTCACCCATGATGGCCACGGAGGTCACGAAGAGCACCAGCGTCCAATTGGATAGCTGCTCTTCTGGTGACCACAGGAAATCATAGAGGCTGACAGCTTCTGCAATAAGCATCGGGAATTCGGCCTGGCTGGTCCAACCCAACTGGAAGGCTTCCTAAGTGGAGATCGAGTAGGCTCTGCATTTTCCCTACTTCTCTGGAACCTCTCTCTGTTGGTATGTGCCGTCCCTAACAGATGGAGAAAACTGTCCCTACAATGACCACTCCCACAACGTGTGCCAAACCAGGGAGCCAGGGTCTTAAATAAGCTCTGCCCTCACCCATGATGGCCACAGAGGTCACGAAGAGCACCAGCGTCCAATTTGATAGCTGCTCTTCTGGTGACCACAGGAAATCATAGAGGCTGACAGCTTCTGCTGACAGCTTCTGCAATAAGCATCGGGAATTCGGCCTGGCTGGTCCAACCCAACTGGAAGGCTTCCTAAGTGGAGATCGAGTAGGCTCTGCATTTTCCCTACTTCTCTGGAACCTCTCTTTGTTGGTATGTGCCGTCCCTAACAGATGGAGAAAACTGTCCCTACAATGACCACTCCCACAACGTGTGCCAAACCAGGGAGCCAGGGTTTAACTAAGCTCTGCCCTCACTTAAGATGGCCACGGAGGTCACGAGGAGCACCAACATCCAATCCAACCTCTCTCTGTTGCTATGTGCTGTCCCTAACAGATGGAGAATCCTGTCCCTACAATGACCACTCCCACAACGCATGCCAAACCAGTGAGCCATGGTCTTAAATAAGCTCTGCCCTCACCCAAGATGGCCACGGAGGTCACAAAGAGCACCAGCGTCCAATCGGACAGCTGCTCTCCTGGTGACCGCAGGAAATAATAGAGGCCGACAGCTTCTGCAACGAGCATCGGGAATGAGGCCTGGCTGGTCCAACTCAACTGGGAGGCTTCCTAAGTGGAGATAGCGTGGAATTTGTGCTTTCCCTACTTCTCAGGAACCTCTCTCTGTTGCTATGTGCTGTCCCTAACAGATGGGAAAACCTGTCCTTACAATGACCACTCCCATAACGTGTGCCAAACCAGGGAGCCAGGGATTAAAGAAGCTCTGCCCTCACCTAAGATGGCCACGGAAGTCACGAACCACACCAGCGTCCAATCAGACAGCTGCTCACCTGGTGACCGCAGGAAATCTTAGAGGCCGATAGCCTATGCAACAAGAATCGGAAAAGCAGCCTGACCGGTCCAACCCAACTGAGAGGCCTCCCAAGTGGAGATAGAGTAGGTTCTGCGCTTTCCCTACTTCTCTGGAACCTCTCTCTGTGCTATGTGCTGTCCCTAACAGATGGGGAAACCTGTCCCTACAATGACCACTCCCACAACGTGTGCCAAACTAGGGAGCCTGGGTCTTAAATAAGCTCTGCCCTCACCCAAGATGGCCACGGAGGTCACGAGGAGCACCGGCGTCAGATCGGACAGCTGCTCTCCTGGTGACCGCAGGAAATCTTAGAAGCCGATAGCCTATGCAACGAGAACCTGAAAAACGGCCAGACCGGTCCAACCCAACTGGGAGGCTTCCTAAGTGGCCATGGAGGTCACGAGGGACACCAGCATCCAATCCTGGTGATCGCAGGAAATCATAGAGAAACTAAGTTCCCGATAACCCCCTTCCCCTTTTGTGTTGCTGCTGCTTCAGCCTAGCGCCACCTACAGAGGGGCATACAGACTGCACCATGGATCATAGAAGCTGATGACCACTCAAGCGTTTCTCCTAACTTCTGTAAAGCCTTCTATAGGCCACTGGGTGCCAAAATGGCATTGCCTAGCACGCATGTCCATCCATGCTAACGCGCATTGACGTGCGCTTAGCCCAGATTCTGTGTACGGATGCACAGAACAGGTGCAGATCTTCGAGTGCGGCCACGTCCATGATCTTTTTTTTCGAGACCTAGTCTTTATGTTCCGTCTTCATGCCCCTTCTAGCAAACACAAGTAATCAACTAAATGAGATACCACGCGATACACCCGACCCTGATAGTAAAAGCCTGAATTTTAATGACAAAGGTAATTATAAACATCTGGGAGCCGCAGAACGAACAACACGACCCCAAAGCCTCTTCTTGAACCCGTCAGGAAGATTATCTGCTGTCTTATTAGTCCACTTTGGGCAATCAATCCTGACCGAATCAAAAAAATAATCACGTGCGTACTATAACAGAGAAAAAAAAAATCAAAATTGCCCAGAGATCTGCAAACCGTCTCTGCATAATTAATGCCCTGAATAAAATTTAATTGATTAAAAAAGAAAATAATTAGCCCGGTTTTGGGTATTATTGGTCATTTATAAAAGGTTATTCCCTGGAAATCGGACTACGGGGGATGTTCAGCAAAATCCAGAATAATGAATCATCTCCTAGAGGGCACAGAAATAATGGATGCTGTGCGGTTATTTAAAAATGCTGCCTTGGCAAGAAGAGATACCCAGAAAGAAACGTGATCTCCGGCGCTGATGGGTGTAATTCTACACTCAGACGCGTTCGCTTCACTCCTCCTGCGCTATTTATTGCAAATAATTGAATCATTTCTTTGGCGGACGTATGAAAAATATCGACTTTTCCACCCATTATACATTTGTTTGTTACATTTGTTTACAATTAGAAAGTTTCAGATACTCAGCTATGGTGGAAGGGCCAGAGATTCTCGATTCAACCCTTAGGAGTAAATTTAATATATTGTAAAAAAAAAAAAAAAAAAAAAACTCCGCTTGACATTGCCCAAGGTCATATATACTCAGCCGTTGGCATATAGGTAATATTTTTGTGAAACCTGGAAACAAACTTGGCAATTAGGGAAAAAGGAAAATTGAGAGGTTCCTTTTTTTTTTTCCTTCAAAATTTTGGTAAAATTTTTTCTGGAAAATGTCACCATTTTAGAAATGGAGACATGGGTATTTCATGACTATGAAATACTCAACCGTTGCCGTAGGAGCATTATTTTGTAAGTAAACCTGTCAAAAACTCGGCAATATGGGAAATAAGGAAAATTGAGCTTTTCCATTTTTTTCCCTCAAAATTCTGGTAAAACTATTGGCAATAGGGAAAATTGAGAGGTTACTTTTTTTTCTCCCAAATTTTGGTAAATATATTTCTAGGGTTTCATGACTGAAATACTCAACCGTTACTATAGGAGCAATATTTTTTAAGCAAACCTGTCAAAATTAGGTAATAAGGGAATAAGAAAAATTGAGCGCTTCCATTTGTTCCCCCAAAATTTTGGTAAAACTTTTTCTGTAAAATGTCACCATTTTGGAAATGGAGACATGGGTATTTCATGACTATGAAATATTCAACCGTTGCCGTAGGAGCAATATTTTGTAAGTAAACCTGTGAAAAACTCGGCAATATGGGAATAAGGAAAATTGAGGGGTTCCTTTTTTTTTTTCCTCCAAAATTTTGGTAAATTTTTTTCTGGAAAATGTCACCATTTTGGAAATGGAGACATGGTATTTCATGACTATGAAATATTCAACCGTTACCGTAGGAGCAATATTTTGTAAGTAAACCTGTCAAAAACTCGGCAATATGGGAATAAGGAAAATTGAGCATTTCCATTTTTTCCCAAAAAAATTTGGTAAATTACTTTCTGCGAAATGTCCACCATTTTGGAAATGGAGACATGGGTATTTCATGACTATGAAATTCATGACTATGAAATACTCAACCATTGCCATAGGAGCAATATTTTGTAAGTAAACCTGTCGAAAACTCAGCAATATGGGAATAAGGAAAACTGAGAGGTTAATTTTTTTTTTCCAAAATTTTGGTAAATTTTTTTCTGGAAAATGTCACCATTTTGGAAATGGAGACATGGGTATTTCATGACAATATGGGAAATAAGGAAAATTGAGCTTTTCCATTTTTTTCCCCCAAAATTGTGGTAAAACTATTGGCAATAGGGAAAATTGAGAGGTTACTTTTTTTTTTTCTCACAAATTTTGGTAAAAATATTTCTAGTGTTTCATGACTATGAAATATTCAACCATTGCCATAGGAGCAATATTTTGTAAGTAAACCTGTCGAAAACATTTGTTCCCCCAAAATTTTGGTAAAACTTTTTCTGTAAAATGTCACCATTTTGGAAATGGAGACATGGGAATTTCATGACTATGAAATATTCAACCGTTGCCATAGGAGCAATATTTTGTAAGTAAACCTGTCGAATATGCGGCAATATGGGAATAAGAAAAATTGAGGGGTTCAATTTTTTTTTCCTCCAAAATTTTGGTACATTTTTTTCTGGAAAATGTCACTATTTTGGAAATGGAGACATGGGTATTTCATGACTATGAAATTCATGACTATGAAATACTCAACCGTTACCATAGGAGACATATTTTTTAAGCAAACCTGTCAAAATTAGGCAATAAGGGAATAAGAAAAATTGAGCGCTTCCATTTGTTCCCCCAAAATTTTGGTAAAATGTAGGTATGGGTATTTCAGGACCATTAAATACTTAACTGTTGCCATACAAGCAATATTTTGTAAGTAAACCTGTCAAAAAGCTGGCAATATGGGAATAAGGAAAGTTGAGAGGTTCCATTTTTTTCTCTCCAAAATTTTGGTAAATTTTTTACTGTAAAATGTCACCATTTTGGAAATGGAGACATGGAGACATGGGTATTTCAGGACCATTAAATACTTATCCGAGTAACTGAGAGTTTCCATGTTTTCAAAAATTTTGGCAAAAATATATCTGCAAAATGCTACCATTTTTGACTGCTTAATGACCAAAAAAAAACAAGGGGCTAAAAAAAAAAAACTGAGCTACCATTTTTTTTTTTATCCAATATTTTGGTAAAATATTTCTGCAAAATGTCTCCATTTTTTAAATGGTGATGTGAATGTTTTATGACTATGAAACACTCAACTGTTGGCCATTTTCCTGAGGTAAACCTGTCAAAAACTTGGCAATTGGGGAATACGGAGAACTGAGAATTTTGGCAAAAAATATTTCTGCAAAATGCTACCACTTTGAAAATGGAACACAAGTGCTTAATGACTAAAAAAAAACAAGGAAAACTGATTTACCATTTATTTTTTTCATCCGAAATTTTGGTAAAATATTTCTGCAAAATGTCTCCATTTTTTATATTGGGCCACAAGTGTTTCATGACTATGAAACACTCAACCGTTAGCAAATTGCCAATATTCTAAAGTAAACCTGTCAAAAATGTGGCAACAGGAAAAACCGAGTTACCATTTATTTTTTAGCCAAAATTTTGATAAAATATTTCTGCAAAATGTCCCAATTTTTGAAATGGTGACATGAATGTTTTATGACTATGATATAAAAAAAAGGTTTGCACAGCACAGTACCTGACATAAACAGCACATTGCACAACCTAAACAGTAAAAAATATTGTTGTAGAAACAGCACAGGACATTGTAGAAAAACAGTTCAGTACATTGAAGAAACAGCACAGGATAATGTAGAAACAGCACAGGACATTGTAGAAACAGCACAGGATAATGTAGAAACAGCACAGGACACTGTAGAAACAGCACAGGACATTGTAGAAACAGCACAGCACATTGTAGAAAACACAGGATAATGTAGAAACAGCACAGGACATTGTAGAAACAGCACAGGATAATGTAGAAACAGCACAGGACATTGTAGAAACAGCACAGGACATTGTAGAAACAGCACAGGATAATGTAGAAACAGCACAGGATAATGTAGAAACAGCACAGGACATTGGGATAATGTAGAAACAGCACAGGACATTGTATTGTAGAAACAGCACGGGATAATGTAGAAACAGCACAGGACATTGTAGAAAACAGCACGGGATAATGTAGAAACAGCACAGGACATTGTAGAAACAGCACAGGATAATGTAGAAACAGCACAGGATTGTAATGTAGAAACAGCACAGGATAATGTAGAAACAGCACAGGATAATGTATGTAGAAACAGCACAGGACATGTAGAAACAGCACAGGATAATGTAGAAACAGCACAGGATAATGTAGAAACAGCACAGGATAATGTAGAAACAGCACAGGACATTGTAGAAACAGCACAGGATAATGTAGAAAACAGCACAGGACATTGTAGAAACAGCACAGGACATTGTAGAAACAGCACAGGACATTGTAGAAACAGCACAGGACATTGTAGAGAAACAGCACAGGACATTGTAAAAACAGCACAGGACATTGTAGAAACAGCACAGGATAATGTAGAAACAGCACAGGACATTGTAGAAACAGCACAGGATAATGTATGGACGGCACAGTACTCTGTAGAAACAGCACAGGATAATGTATGGACGGCACAGTACTCTGTAGAAACAGCACAGGACATGACATAAACAGTACAGCACATAAACAAGGCATTCTAGGAACAGCACAGTACATAATATAAACAGCTGCATGGATGGCGTAAACAGCACAGTCCACTGACATACCAATACAAAACATTGTAGGAACAGCACAGTACATGACATAAACAGCACAGGACACTTTCTATCCAGCACAGCACATTACTGACCACAGAAGTAAAGTCCTCCCATACTTACCTCCCATGTCCGGTCTGGGGGCGAGCTCACCTCCAATCATCTGCAGCGACTCCATTTTTCGGAGGTCGGTTGCATTTGATTCAGCTAAGTGCTACGCTTTTACATCCATTTCTTGCTCAGTTCCACCTATTACCTTCGCCAACATCTGATAATATGAAGACTGATCGCTGTGCTTCACACGCACTATCGATCGCAGTCAATCGAAGTCTATATTGATCTGATCTGATGGTCCATCCAAGTGGTCTCTGATGGTCCATCCAAGTGGTCTCTGATGGTCCATCTAATGACGGTCCATCTAAGTGGTCTCTGATGGTCCATCTAAGTGGTCTGTGACGGTCCATCTAAGTGGTCTCTGATGGTCCATCTAAGTGGTCTCTGATGGTCCATCCAAGTGGTCTTTGATGGTCCATCCAAGTGGTCTCTGATGGTCCATCCAAGTGGTCTTTGATAGTCCATCCAAGTGGTCTCTGAGGGTCCATCCAAGTGGTCTCTGATGGTCCATCCAAGTGGTCTCTGAGGGTCCATCCAAGTGGTCTTTGATGGTCCATCCAAGTGGTCTCTGAGGGTCCATCCAAGTGGTCTCTGATGGTCCATCCAAGTTGTCTCTGATGGTCCATCCAAGTTGTCTCTGACGGTCCATCCAAGTGGTCTCTGACGGTCCATCAAGCGGTCTCTGGTGGTCCATCTAAGTGGTCTCTGACGGTCCATCCAAGTGGTCTCTGACGGTCCATCTAAGTGGTCTCTGACGGTCCATCTAAGTGGTCTCTGATGGTCCATCCAAGTGGTCTTTGATGGTCCATCCAAGTGGTCTGTGACGGTCCATCCAAGTGGTATTTGACGGTCTATCCAAGTGGTCTCTGACGGTCCATCCAAGTGGTCACTGATGGTCTATCCAAGTGGTCTCTGACGGTCTATCCAAGTGGTCTCTGACGGTCCATCCAAGTGGTCTCTGACGGTCCATCCAAGTGGTCGCTTCCAGTCCATCCAAGTGGTCGCTGACGATCCATCCAAGTGGTCTCTGAGGGTCCATCCAAGTGGTCTCTGACGGTCCATCCAAGTGGTATTTCACGGTCTGACGGTCCATCCAAGTGGTCTCTGACGGTCCATCCAAGTGGTCTCTAACGGTCCATCCAAGTGGTATTTCACGGTCCATCCAAGTAGTCACTGACGGTCTATCAAAGTGGTCTCTGACGGTCTATCCAAGTGGTCTCTGACGGTCCATCCAAGTGGTCTCTGACAATCCATCCAAGTGGTCTCTGACGGTCCATCCAAATGGTCTCTGCCGGTCCATCCAAGTGGTCTCTGATGGTCCATCCAAGTGGTATTTCACGGTCCAGCCAAGTGGTCTCTGACGGTCCATCCAAGTGGTCACTGATGGTCTATCAAAGTGGTCTCTGACAGTCTATCCAAGTGGTCTCTGATGGTCCATCCGAGTGGTCTATGACGGTCCATCCAAGTGGTCTCTGATGATCCATCCAAGTGGTCTCTGACGGTCCATCCAAGTGGTCTCGGACGGTCCATCCAAGTGGTCTCTGACGGTCCATCCAAGTGGTCTTTGATGGTCCATCCAAGTGGTCTCTTACAGTCCATCCAAGTGGTCTCTGAGGATCCATCCAAGTGGTCTCTGAGGATCCATCCAAGTGGTCTCGGACGGTCCATCCAAGTGGGACGGTCCATCCAAGTGGTCTCTGACGATCCATCCAAGTGGTCTCTGACGGTCCATCCAAGTGGTCTCTGACGGTCCATCCAAGTGGTCTCTGACGGTCCATCCAAGTGGTCTTTGATGGTCCATCCAAGTGGTCTCTTACAGTCCATCCAAGTGGTCTCTGACGATCCATCCAAGTGGTCTCTGAGGGTCCATCCAAGTGGTCTTTGATGGTCTATCTAAGTGGTCTCTGACGGTACATCCAGCCGTGCCTCATATAGAAGAGCATGCTGATAGGTGAGAAGAGAAGAGTGACAGAGAGAGTTACTGAACTACAGCAGATAGAAATCAGGCACCTCACACTGCATTGCAGAGCTGTATAAATATCAGGACCGGATGGACGGAAATACAAACATCATCTCCCAGTGTATTTAGCGGGTTGCCTGGAGTCCAGTGTTTGCCAATGTTTTGTTTCTTCCTAATGTTACAAAAAGAATTGTTTCACTTTTTGAGTCGTATATCTTTTACACGAATTGTTTTCACCGTTCGGCTCGCGTCGTCTACGGCCATCTTGGGACTCAGGAAAAGCTCCTTTTCATTTTCTTTTGTTTTGTTGTGCATAGTTTATGAAGCCTTCTTATTAATTTCCTGGAAATGCAATGACCCCAAAGACTGTTCTATTCTGATGCTTTGTGGTTAACCAACACTTTACCTCCTCCAGGCTTTTTTTTTTTTTTTTCAGCTATTGATCCCGTTTTCTGTACTTACACTTAACTGCTAGAAATGACCTCACTTTTTTAACTACTTGTAAAAAAAAAAAAAAAAATCTGGTTGAAGCAATCGTGCTGACATTACAGAACGGTAAAATTATTGCAAGGATTTTTTACATCAGATTAAGAAAATGTGTGAACCAATCATCAGAATTATTTTATTTTTTACATAATCCATAGACAAAAATATGTGAAAAGAAATGTTTTTGCTTTGCAATTTTTTTCAGTGTCAGTTTTATTTTAATTTTTATGAGATATTTAAAAAAAAACAAATGAAAGTTTTTATTTTCTTTTTATGCAACATAAAAAAAAACAAATGAAAGTGAAAGTTTTTATTTTTTTTATGCAACATAAAAAAAAAAACAAATGAAAGTGAAAGTTTTTATTTTCTTTTTATGCAATATAAAAAAAAACAAATGAAAGTGAAAGTTTTTTTTTTTTTTATGCAACATAAAAAAAAAACAAATGAAAGTGAAAGTTTTTTTTATGCAACATCATCAGAATTATTTTATTTTTTACATAATCCATAGACAAAAATATGTGAAAAAAAATGTTTTTGCTTTGCAATTTTTTTTTCAGTGTCAGTTTTATTTAATTTTTATGAGATATTTAAAAAAAAAACAAATGAAAGTTTTTATTTTCTTTTTATGCAACATAAAAAAAAACAAATGAAAGTGAAAGTTTTTATTTTTTTTATGCAACATAAAAAAAAACAAATGAAAGTGAAAGTTTTTATTTTCTTTTTATGCAATATAAAAAAAAACAAATGAAAGTGAAAGTTTTTATTTTTTTTTATGCAACATAAAAAAACAAATGAAAGTGAAAGTTTTTTTTTATGCAACATCATCAGAATTATTTTATTTTTTACATAATCCATAGACAAAAATATGTGAAAAAAAATGTTTTTGCTTTGCAATTTTTTTCAGTGTCAGTTTTATTTAATTTTTATGAGATATTTAAAAAAAAACAAATGAAAGTTTTTATTTTCTTTTTATGCAACATAAAAAAAACAAATGAAAGTGAAAGTTTTTTTATTTTTTTTATGCAACATAAAAAAAAAACAAATGAAAGTGAAAGTTTTTATTTTTTTTTTATGCAACATAAAAAAACAAATGAAAGTGAAAGTTTTTTTATGCAACATCATCAGAATTATTTTATTTTTTACATAATCCATAGACAAAAATATGTGAAAAAAAATGTTTTTGCTTTGCAATTTTTTTCAGTGTCAGTTTTATTTAATTTTTATGAGATATTTTAAAAAAAAAAACAAACGAAAGTTTTTATTTTCTTTTTATGCAACATAAAAAAAAACAAATGAAAGTGAAAGTTTTTATTTTTTTTATGCAACATAAAAAAAAAACAAATGAAAGTGAAAGTTTTTATTTTCTTTTTATGCAATATAAAAAAAAAACAAATGAAAGTGAAAGTTTTTATTTTTTTTTATGCAACATAAAAAAACAAATGAAAGTGAAAGTTTTTTTTATGCAACATCATCAGAATTATTTTATTTTTTACATAATCCATAGACAAAAATATGTGAAAAAAAATGTTTTTTTGCTTTGCAATTTTTTTCAGTGTCAGTTTTATTTAATTTTTATGAGATATTTAAAAAAAAAAACAAACGAAAGTTTTTATTTTCTTTTTATGCAACATAAAAAAAACCAAATGAAAGTGAAAATTTTTATTTTTTTTTATGCAACATAAAAAAAAAACACATGAAAGTGAAAGTTTTTATTTTCTTTTTATGCAATATAAAAAAAAACAAATGAAAGTGAAAGTTTTTATTTTTTTTTATGCAACATAAAAAAAACAAATGAAAGTGAAAGTTTTTTTTATGCAACATAAAAAAAACAAATGAAAGTGAAAGTTTTTTTTTTTTTTTTATGCAACATAAAAAAAACAAATGAAAGTGAAAGTTTTTATTTTCTTTTTATGCAACATAAAAAAAAGAAAGTGAAATTATTTTCTTTTTATGCAGCATAAAACAAAAACAAATGAAAGTGAAAAAAAAAATAGAAATAACAAAATAGCAGAAAAATAACAACCAAGGGGGAGCAGGAGAGAAAGGGGTTCACAGGAGATAATTTGACCACTGTTAGTTTTTTTTTAATGCGACTGAAAAAAACAAAAACAAATGAAATTGAAAAAAAACAGAAATAAAAAAAATAGCAGAAAAATAACACCCAAGGGGAGAAGGAGAGAAAGGAGTTAATTAGGGCTAATTTGACCAGTGTTTTTTTTTGTTTTTATTATTGGACACAAAAAAAAAAAAAAATAGAAATAACAAAATTACAGAAAAATAACAGCTAAAAGGAGAAGGAGAGAAAGAGGTTCACTGGAGCTAATTTGACCAGTGTTATTTTTTTTTTAATGCGACCAAAAAAAAACAAAAAAAACAAATGAAATTGAAAAAAATAGAAATAAAAAAATAGCAGAAAAATAAGACCGACACAAAAAAAACCCCCCAAAAAAACAAATGAAAGTAAAAAAAAAAATAAAAACAAAAAAATAGCAGAAAAAAAACATAGCTAAAGGGAGAAAGAGAGAAAGGAGTTCACTAGAGCTAATTTGACCAGTGTTCGTTTTTTTTTTTTGTTTTTTTGTTTTTTTATTCGACAAAAAAAAAAAAACCCCAAAAAACAAATGAAAGCAAAAAAAAAAAAATAAAAACAAAAAAAATAGCAGAAAAAGCATAGCTAAAGGGAGAAAGAGAGAAAGGAGTTCACTAGAGCTAATTTGACCAGCGTTGGGGGTTTTTTTTGTTTTTTGTTTTTTTATTCGACACAAAAAAAACCCCAAAAAAACAAATGAAAGTGAAAAAAAAATAAAAACAAAAAAATAGCAGAAAAAACATAGCTAATGGGAGAAAGAGAGAAAGGAGTTCACTAGAGCTAATTTGACCAGTGTTGTTTTTTTTTTGTTTTTTATTCGACACATAAAAAAAAAAACCCAGAAAAACAAATGAAAGTGAAAAAAAAAAAAAATAGCAGAAAAAAAACATAGCTAAAGGGAGAGAGAGAGAGAAAGGAGTTCACTAGAGCTAATTTGATCAGTGTTAGTTGTTTTTTTTTGTTTTTGTTTTTGTTTTTTTATTCGACACAACCCCCCCCCCCAAAAAAAAAATGAAAGTAAAAAAAAAATAGAAACAAACAAATAGCAGAAGAAACATAGTCACAGGGAGAGGGAGAGAGAGGAGTTCACTAGAGCTAATTTGACCAGTGTTAGTTTGATGCCTGAAGTTCTGCATGTTACGTGACACTGCTAAAATAAAAAAAATAAAAAACCACATAAAAATAATTTAATCAATAAAAATTACAAAAAAAAAAAAAGTTTTTTTGTTTTTTTTTGTTTTGTTTTTTTTTATCTGATTGAAGCAATCCGGCTGACATTACAGAATGCTGAAATGATTGCAAAGATTGCATATGCAGAGATTTACATCAGATAAAGAACACAAGTGAAAAAAATAATCCTTTGTATTCCTACAAAAAGGCATTTAGCTGGAAGTTTAAAATAAATATAGAGCATACAAATTTCAGGGGTCGGGGGAGGGGACTGGTAGAAAAGATTACTTAGTTCTGCATTTTTCGTGACACTGCTAAAATTAAAATTAAAAAAAACACATAAAAATAATTTAATCAATAATAATTAAAAAAAAAAACAATTTTTTTTTTTTTTTTTTTTAATCTGGTTGAAGAAATCAGGCGTATAATACAGAATGGTAAAATGATTTTAAAGATTAGTTAGAAGTTTAAAATAAATAAAGAGTGTATGTATTTCAGGGGTCGGGGGGAGGAGACTGGTGGAAAAAATTACTTAGTTCTGCATTTTACATGACTGCTAAAATTAAAATTAAAAAAACACATAAAAATAATTGAATCAATAATAATAATAAAAAAAAAAAACGGTTTTGTTTTTTTTTTTTGTTTTTTGTTTTTTTTTAATCTAGTTGACGCAATCAGGCCGACATTACAGAATGGTAAAATGATTTCAAAGATTAGTTAGAAGTTTAAAATAAATAAAGAGTGTACGGGGGGAGGAGACTGGTGGAAAGATTACTTAGTTCTGCATTTTACGTGACACTGCTAAAATTAAAATAAAAAAAAAAACACATAAAAATAATTTAATCAATAATAATTACAAAAAAAAACATTTTTATTTTTTTTTTTTTTTTTTTTTTTTTTATCTGATTGAAGCAATCAGGCTGACATTACAGAATGGTAAAATGATTGCAAGGATTCCATATGTACAGATTTACATCAGATAAAGAACACAAATTAAATAATAATCAATTGTATTCCTACAAAAAGGCATTTAGCTGGAAGTTTAAAATAAATAAAGAGCGTACAAATTTCAGGGGTCGGGGGGAGGAGACTGGTGGAAAAGATTACTTAGTTCTGCATTTTACGTGACACTGCTAAAATTAAAATTAAAAAAAAACATAAAAATAACTTAATCAATAATAATTTTAAAAAAAAAAAAAACATATAAAAATAATTTAATCAATAATAATTAAAAAAAAAAAGGTTTTGTTTTTCTTTTTTTTTTGTTTTTTCTTGTTTTTTTTTTAATCTGGTTGAAGCAATCAGGCTGACATTACAGAATGGTAAAATAATTGCAAAGATTAGTTAGAAGTTTAAAATAAATAAAGAGTGGATGTATTTCAGGGGTCGGGGGGAGGAGACTGGTGGAAAAAATTACTTAGTTCTGCATTTTACATGACTGCTAAAATTTAAATAAAAAAACCACATGAAAATAATTTAATCAATAATAATTTTAAAAAAACACGTTTTTTTTTTTTATTTATTTATTTATTTTTAATCTGGTTGAAGCAATCAGGCCGACATTACAGAATGGTAAAATAATTGCAAAGATTAGTTAGAAGTTTAAAATAAATAAAGAGTGTACGTATTTCAGGGGTGGGGGGCTGGTGGAAAGGATTACTTTGATGCCCGGAGTTCTGCTTTAATGAGGCATTTATAATGGGTTATTTCAGAACGGCGGATAAATATTTCATGCAGACAATTTTCTTTTATTTATTTTTTTTGCCTGTGTTCCAGATCCAATAGGTGCCTAATAAATTATAAATGCACAAGAAACCCTCAGCTGGCCATTTGGTTTGCATAAAGTGCTCCCTTGATAGGCCGGCTCGGCTATTTTTTTTTTCATCTTGGCAGCAAAACTCAGTAAAACAACTGCGGCTGTATTCAATAAAGAGATTTTAATTCCTAAAGCATTAACAAACAAAATGCGATAAACAAACCATGTTAAAAAAAAAAAATTTTTTCCTGTAATAAAGACCGCTCACTGCGGTTCTCTCTACTTGTGCAGGGGGACTGGTCTGGGCTCCGCCCCCTCCTGTAGTTTTCTGCCGATGGCCTGTAGTGAGTGGAGGCCCCTCCCACAGCTCATCTCTCTCTCTCTCTCTCTCTCTCTCTCTCTCTCTCTCTCTGCTTGTGCAAAGTGACTTGTCTTGTCTCCGCCCCTTTTCTGTAGTTTTCTGTAGTGGGTGGAGCCTGCTGGGTCCCCTCCCCACAGCTCTGCCCCGGCTACGTAAAAAAATGGCAACGAAGGGCTCTCCCGGATCACAGAGCATAGTTTTGTCTTTGGGTCGTGGGTTCAACTGCAGCAGTTTTTGGGGTGTTGCTTTTTAGCTGCTGTGATCCCCAAAAAATTTTGAGCAGAGCCCCTCCTACCCCTGCATTTGTTGCGGTTGGCTCAGTTCCCCTGGGAGGAGGCCATTTGAATGTCTCATTGGTTGATTTATGGGGGGATAGACGTCCCCTGGCAGAGGCCATTTGAATGTCTCATTGGTTGATTTTTTTTTTTTTTAATTTATGTATTGTGGCATCCAGTCCTGATGAAGTGAATGAATATTGATGAAACGCATTGAATTTTTTTTTTTATTTATGTATTGTGGCATCCAGTCCTGATGAAGTGAATGAATATTGGTGAAATGCGTTGAATTTTTTTTTATTTTTTATTTTTTTTATTTATGCATTGTGGCATCCAGTCCTGATGAAGTGAATGAATATTGGCAAAATGCGTTGAATTTTTTTTTTTTTTTTTTTAATTTATGCATTGTGGCATCCAGTCAGGATGAAGTGAATGAATATTGATGAAATGCGTTGAATTTTTTTTTTGTGTTTTATTTTTTTTTTATTTATGCATTGTGGCATCCCGTCCTGATGAAGTGAATGAATATTGGCGAAACGCGTTGAATTTTTTTATTTTATTTTTTTGATTTATGCATTGTGGCATCCAGTCCGGATGAAGTGAATGAAAATTGGCGAAACGGATTGAATTTTTTTTTTAATTTATGTATTGTGGCATCTAGTCCGGATGAAGTGAATGAATATTGATGAAATGCGTTGAAATTTTTTTTTGTGTTTTATTTTTTTTTATTTATGCATTGTGGCATCCCGTCCTGACGAAGTGAATGAATATTGGCGAAACGCGTTGAATTTTTTTTATTTTATTTTTTTGATTTATGCATTGTGGCATCCAGTCCGGATGAAGTGAATGAAAATTGGCGAAACATGTTGAATTTTTTTTTTATTTATTTATTTTTTAATTATATTAATTATTAATTTTTATAATACAAATTCACTTTAAATCAAACATCATGCAATACAAAAATCCATACTTAATTTCTCCACCCGACCCCATATTTACCCCCCCCTCCCCCCCCCCCCCTGTTGAGGTTTTATGATGCATTCGGTCTTTTGTATTTTATTTATAATTTTGTATAATTGGAATCGGATCTTGTACAAGCACATGTGACTTACCTTTAGATTGTAAGCTCCATGAGCAGGACCCTCCTACTCCTTCTGTATTATAATTGTACTGTCCCCCTTTATTTTGTACAGCGCTGCGCACATTGTTGGCGCCATATATTTCCTGCATAATAATAATAATGTTTTTATAATAATAATAATAATAACTTACAAATATGCATTTATTTATACTATAAGTTTGAAGACAGCCTGAATGATAAATCAGTCCCTATAAATTAGGTGGTATCAAAAAGCTTTGCACAAGGCTGCACAGCACAGTCACGTGGAGCACCGACCTTCATAAGTCAGTGTGCCCAAAGACATCATCCTCTGTACATCGGGAGCTGTGCAACTGGTGCCATTCTGACCACGTCTGCTATTTCACCGTGGACAGCAACAATTTTATTTATTTATTTTTTTTTTGCTTTTAGGTTTGGAACTATGCACACTAGTCTTCAATTCCCATGGTCATTTTCTTGTTTTTTTTTTTATAAAATAGCTAAGGGGAAAAGGAGTAGAAGGAGTTCATTAGAGCTGATTACAATTAACTAAGGGTTGGAAGGGAATTAAATAGAAATGTATTTTTTAACTTTTTTTTTTCTTTTTTTTTTCTTTGAAAATCTTAATTTTGGAACTATGCACACTAGAATTCAATTCAATGGGATTTTCTTGATTCTTTGGTAAAATAACTAATGGGAGAAAGAAAAAAAAGACGGTAATCAGACTTGATTAGGATTAACTAAGGGCTAAAAAGAAATTAAAAAGGAATATGTTTTTAACTTTTATTTATTTTATTTTTTTTTTAATTATTTTTACTTTTAGGTTTGGAACTATGCACACTAGTCTTCAATTCCCACGGTCATTTTCTTGGTTATTTTAAAAACTATCTAGGGGGAAAAGGAGAAGAAGGAGTTCATTAGAGCTGATTGAGATTTTTTTTTTTTTTTTTTAATTTTGCTTTTAGATTTGAAACTATGGACACTAGTCTTCAATTCCCACGGTCATTTTCTTTTTTTTTTTTTTTTTTTTATAAAATAGCTAAGGAGAAAAGGAGAAGATGGCGTTCATTAGAGCTGATTGAGATTTTATTTTATTTTTTTTTTTTTTTGCTTTTAGGTTTGGAACTATGCACACTAGTCTTCAATTTCCCATGGTCATTTTCTTGTTTTTTTTTAATAAAATAGCTAAGGAGAAAAGGAGAAGAAGGAGTTCATTAGAGCTGATTGAGATTTTATTTTATTTTATTTTTTTACAATTTTTTTTTGCTTTTAGGTTTAGAACTATGCACACTAGTCTACAATTCACATGGTCATTTCTTGTTTTTTTTTTTTGTTTTTTTGTTTTTTTATAAAATGGCTAAGGGGAAAAGGAGAAGAAGGAGTTCATTAGAGCTGATTGAGATTTTATTTTAATTTATTTATTTATTTATTTATTTATTTATTTTGCTTTTAGGATTGGAACTATGCACACTAGTCTTCAATTCCCATGGTCATTTTCTTGTTTTTTTTATAAAATAGCTAAGGAGAAAGAGTTTTTTTCATTTTTTTTTTCTTGAAAATCTTAGTTTTGGAACTATGCACACTAGAATTCAATTCCCATAGTCATTTTCTTGTTTTTTTTTTATAAAATAGCTAAGGGGGAAAGGAGAAGGAGTTCATTAGAGCTGACTGAGATTTTATTTTATTTTTTTTTTTTTGCTTTTAGGTTTGGAACTATGCACACTAGTCTTCAATTCCCATAGTCATTTTCTTGTTTTGTTTTTTTTTTTTTTTATAAAATAGCTAAGGGGGAAAGGAGAAGAAGGCGTTCATTAGAGCTGATTGAGATTTTATTTGAATTTATTTATTTATTTATTTTTTGCTTTTGGGTTTGGAACTATGCACACTAGTCTTCAATTCCCACGGTCATTTTTTTTTTTTTTTTTTTTTTTTTTTTTTTTTTTTTATAAAATAGCTAAGGGGAAAAGGAGAAAAAGGAGTTCATTAGAGCTGATTGAGATTTTATTTTAATTTATTTATTTTATTTCTTTTTTTTGCTTTTAGGATTGGAACTATGCACGCTAGTCTTCAATTTCCACGGTCATTTTCTTGTTTTTTTTGTTTTTATATAATAGCTAAGGGGAAAAGGAGAAGAAGGAGTTCATTAGAGCTGATTGAGATTTTATTTTATTTTTTTTTATTTTTTTGCTTTTAGGTTTGGAACTATGCAAACTAGTCTTCAATTCCCACGGTCATTTTCTTGTTTGTTTGTTTTTATAAAATAGCTAAGGGGAAAAGGAGAAGAAGGAGTTCATTAGAGCTGATTGAGATTTTATTTTAATTTATTTTTTTTTTTTTTTATTTTTGCTTTTAGGATTGGAACTATGCACACTAGTCTTCAATTCCCATGATCATTTTCTTGTTTTTTTTAATAAAATAGCTAAGGAGAAAAGGTTTTTTTCATTTTTTTTTTTCTTGAAAATCTTAGTTTTGGAACTATGCACACTAGTCTTCAATTCCCATGGTCATTTTCTTGTTTTTTTTTATATAATAGCTAAGGGGAAAAGGAGAAGAAGGAGTTCATTAGAGCTGATTGAGATTTTATTTTATTTAATTTTTTTTTTTTTTTTGTTTTTTAGGTTTGGAACTATGTACACTAGTCTACAATTCACATGGTCATTTTCTTTTTTTTTTTTTTTTTTTTTTATAAAATGGCTAAGGGGAAAAGGAGAAGAAGGAGTTCATTAGAGCTGATTGAGATTTTATTTTTTTTATTTATTTATTTGCTTTTAGGTTTGGAACTATGCACACTAGTCTTCAATTCCCACGGTCATTTTCTTGTTTTTTTTTTATAAAATAGCTAAGGAGAAAAGGCTTTTTTAATTTTTTTTCTTTGAAAATCTTAGTTTTGGAACTATGCACACTAGAATTCAATTCCCACTGGGATTTTCTTGATTCTTTGGTAAAATAACTAATGGGAGAAAGAAAAAAAGTCGATAATCAGAGCTGATTAGGATTAACTAAGGGCTAAAAAGAAATTAAAAAGAAATGTATTTTTAACTTTTATTTTTTTTATTTTTTAATTTTAGGTTTGGAACGATGCACATTAGAATTCAATTCCCACGGTCATTTTCTTGGTTATTTTATAAAATAGCTAAGGGGAGAAGGAGAAGAAGGAGTTCATTAGAGCTGATTAGGATTAACTAAGGGTTGGAAGGGAATTAAATAGGAATTTATTTTTTAACTACTTTTTTTTTTCCTTTTTTTCACTTTTAAATCTTAGGTTTGGAACGATGTACATTAGAATTCAATTCCCACTGGAATTTTCTTGGTTCTTTGGTAAAATAGCTAAGGGGAGAAGGAAAATAAATGTAATCAGAGCAGATTAGGATTAACTAAGGGCTAAAAAGAAATTAAAAAGGAATATATTTTTAACTTTTATTTTTTTATTGTTTTTTTTTATTATTTTTACTTTTAGGTTTGGAACGATGCACACTAGTCTTCAATTCCCATGGTAATTTTCTTGTTTTTTTTTAATAAAATAGCTAAGGGAAAAAGGAGTAGAAGGAGTTCATTAGAGCTGATTACAATTAACTAAGGGTTGGAAGGGAATTAAATAGAAATTTATTTTTTAACTTTTTTTTTTCTTTGAAAATCTTAATTTTGGAACTATGCACACTAGAATTCAATTCAATGGGATTTTCTTGATTCTTTGGTAAAATAACTAATGGGAGAAAGAAAAAAAAAAAAAGACGGTAATCAGACTTGATTAGGATTAACTAAGGTCTAAAAAGAAATTAAAAAGGAATATGTTTTTAACTTTTATTTTTTTATTGTTTTTTTTTTATTATTTTTACTTTTAGGTTTGGAACGATGCACACTAGTCTTCAATTCCAATCATTTTCTTGGTTATCTAAAAAACTATCTAGGGGGAAAAGGAGAAGAAGGAGTTCATTAGAGCTGATTGAGATTAACTAAGGGTTGGAAGGGAATTAAATAGGAATTTATTTTTTTTACCTTTTTTTATTTTACTTTTTTCACTTTTAAATCTTAGGTTTGGAACGATGCACATTAGAATTCAATTCCCACTGGGATTTCTTTGGTAAAATAGCTAAGGGGAGAAGGAGAAGAAGGAGTTCATTACAGCTGATTAGGATTAACTAAGGGTTGAAAAAGCAATTAAATAGAATTTTTTTTTTAGAAAAAAATTTTTTTTTTTTTACTTTGAAAATCTTAGGAAATGATGTACACTAGAATTCAATTCCCACTGGGATTTTCTTGATTCTTTGGTAAAATAACTAACGGGAGAAAGAAAAAAAGAATGTAATCAGAGCTGATTAGGATTAACTAAGGGCTAAAAAGAAATTAAAAAGGAATATATTTTTAACTTTTATTTATTTATTTATTTTTTTAGGTTTGGAACGATGCACATTAGAACTCAATTCCCATTGTCATTTTCTTGGTTATTTTATAAAATAGCTAAGGGGAAAAGGAGAAGAAGGAGTTCATTAGAGTTGATTACAATTAACTAAGGGTTGAAAGGAAATTAAATAGAATTTATTTTTTAACATTTTTTTTTTTTTTTTTTATGTTTGGAACGATGCACACTAGAATTCAATTCCCCCGGTCATTTTCTTGGTCATTTGATAAAATAGCTAAGGGGAGAAGAAGAAGGAGTTCATTAGAGCTGATTAGGATTAACTAAGGGTTGAAAAAGCAATTTAATAGAATTTATTTTAAATAGAATTTATTTTTTAACTTTTTTTTTTTCTTCTTTTTTCATTATTTTTTCACTTATAAATCTTAGGTTTGGAACGATGCACACTACAATTCAGGAACATAAACCTACAACAAATGCATTTGTTGTAAAATATTCCTGTACAGGCCCCCACGTGGCAAGGCACTTAATGTCCTTTTACCGTGTATTGGATTCCTTCACAGAGGAGGAGATGGTAATATGTTATTATTCCAGAAGGAGGCCGGCCGGAGCAGGAGGCTAGACTGCATGTCACCACCAGGAATACACCAAAATGAAAGCTTTCAAAAATTATTTGCTGATTTATTATTAGCTGAATAATTTATGTTTTTTTTTTTCCTCCCATAGCAATTAAAATAAACTTTTGGAAACTTGAAATGTTGGAAATTGAGAGGAGCGATATGCAATATAAATGATTTTATTATAATGCAATAATAATAATAATAATAATAATGATTATTATTATTATAATGAAATAATAATACAAATATTAATAATGATAATAATAATTATTATTATTATTATAATAAAATAATAAAAATACAAATATTAATAATAATATTAAAATAATAAAAATACAAATGTTAATAATAATAATGATAATAATAATACAAATAATAATAATAATGATAATAATGCTTAAGACATGTTCAGTACTTGAACTTCACCCGTTCAGCTCTGTATACCTGCAAAAAGAAATGTGTACAACTTCATTATGGGCCTGTTTATTTTACCCAACTTAAAGCATATGTTCCCCCAATATTTCATATTCCTGATATGTGCCTGCTGTACCATACACTTGTATTAAAAGTATGCTGTTCTCTTTGTATTGCCTCCTTTGTGTGAAATCCCTGTTGTCTCTGCCAGTCCCCCTGCCCCCCTATTTGAAACTGACCACAGTAGGCATAAAACCACATCCATCCCGGCATGGTCAGTTTTATGGCTGTGTTGGGAGAACAGCCTGTCTGCCCTCCAATAATCCGCCTTCTGCTGACACACCCCCTGCACAGCATGCCTGTCCTCCAGTGGTCCGACTTGTGCTTAGAAACCCCCTGCACAGCCTGTCTGTGCTCAAATGGTCAGGCATTTGTTGACACACCCCTCTGCACAGCCTGCCTGTCTTCCAATGGTCAGACCTGTGCTGACACACCCCACTGCACAGCCTGTATGTCCTCCAATAATCTGACTTGTGCTGACACACCTTCTGCACAGCATGCCTGTCCTCCAATGGTAAGACTCATGTTGCCACACCCCTCTGCACAGCCTGTCTGTCCTCCAATGGTCAGACTTATGTTGCCACACCCCTCTGCACAGCCTGCCTGTCCTCCAATAGTCAGACTCATGTTGCCACACCCCTCTGCACAGCCTGCCTGTCCTCCAATAGTCAGACCTGTGCTGACACACCCCCTGCACAGCCCATCTGACAAATTATTATCAGTTTAATGACAGTCATTGTATTGTTAGTAATATTATCATTAGTAACAACTTCTAACATTTTATCAATGCTCATTATATTAAAAAATAATACGAATAATAAATATTTTATTGATTAGTTATTGTAATATTAGAAATATTTCAATCAGTAGCAACTTGATCTCGGTAAACCACTTGCTAACCTCAAAGTATATATATACGTATTGCAGTTGGCAAGTGGATTTATTGATGGTCATTATAGCAAAAAAAAAAAAATATTAACAGTTTAATGATAGTCATTGTATTATTATTAATATTATAATTAGTAACAACTTATAACTTTTTATTGATGGTCATTATAGTAAAAAAAGAAAAAAAAAATATTAACAGTTTAATGATAGTCATTGTATTATTAATGATATTATAATTAGTAACAACTTATAACTTTTTATTGATGGTCATTATAGTAAAAAAAAAAAAAAAAAAAATATTAACAGTTTAATGATAGTCATTGTATTATTAATGATATTATAATTAGTAACAACTTATAACGTTTTATTGATGGTCATTATGAAAAAAAATAACAAATATTAACAGTTTAATGATAGTCATTGTATTATTATTGATATTATAATTAGTAACAACTTATAACATTTTATTGATGGTCATTATAGTAAAAATTAAAAAAAAAAAATATTAACAGTTTAGTTATAGTCATTGTATTATTATTAATATTATAATTAGTAACAACTTATAACGTTTTATTGATGGTCATTAAAGTAAAAAAATTAAATAAATATTAACAGTTTAATGATAGTCATTGTATTATTATTGATATTATAATTAGTAACAGCTTCTAACATTTTATCAATGCTCATTATATTAAAAAATAATACGAATAATAAATATTTTATTGATTATTTATTGTAATATTAGAAAATATTTCAATCAGTAACAACTCGATCTCGGTAAACCACTTGCTAACCTCAAAGTATATATATACGTATTGCAATTGGCAAGTGGATTTATTGATGGTCATTATAGTAAAAAAAAAAAAAAATATTAACAGTTTAATGATAGTCATTGTATTGTTATTATTAATATTATAATTAGTAACAACTTATAACGTTTTTATTGATGGTCATTAAAGTAAAAAAAAAAATAAATAAATATTAACAGTTTAGTAAGAGTCATTGTATTATTATTGATATTATAATTAGTAACAACTTCTAACATTTTATTAATGGTCATTATTGTAAAAAATTAGAAAAAAATATTAACAGTTTAATGATAGTCATTGTATTATTATTAATATTATAATTAGTAACAACTTATAACGTTTTATTGATGGTCATTATAGTAAAAAAAAAATAACAAATATTAACAGTTTAATGATAGTCATTGTATTATTATTGATATTATAATTAGTAACAACTTCTAACATTTTATCAATGCTCATTATATTAAAAAATAATACGAATAATAAATATTTTATTGATTAGTTATTGTAATATTAGAAATATTCAATCAGTAACAACTCGATCTCGGTAAACCACTTGCTAACCTCAAAGTATATATATATACGTATTGCAGTTGGCAAGTGGATTTATTGATGGTCATTATAGTAAAAATTAAAAGAAAAATGATTAACAGTTTAATAATAGTCATTGTATTATTATTGATATTATAATTAGTAACAACTTATAACGTTTTATTAATGGTCATTATAGTAAAAAAAAAGAAAAAAAAATATTAACAGTTTAGTTATAGTCATTGTATTATTAGTGATATTATAATTAGTAATAATAACATAACATTTTATTAATGGTTATTATTTAAATAATTTTTACGTTTAATTTATTTAAGTAATATTATAATGCTAGGCTCCATGCACACAGGGCGTTTTAATAACGCTGTTAGCGTCAGCTGCCTAAAGTCGCGTTAAAAACACAAGTTTTTTGAGTGTATTTTTTTTGTTTTTTTCATTAGTGTTTAGCCACTTTTTCCATATTTGCGTTTTTTTTTTTTTTTTTTTTTTTTTTTACACATTAAAAAAAAACTGCTCAAAAAAAGCCCAAAAATGCAGATTTGTTTTTTCTGTTTTTTTTTTTCCAGCCAAAAGACGCCCCCGCCATGCCAAAAAACGCTGTGTGCACGGACACCTAGGATACCATGCTGGGGAGTTTACTGGCTGTAGGAAAAAAAAAACCCAAAAGCCAGAAACAGCCGCTTTTGCAGGAGGACCTATAGCTACAAACATGTTATAACATTTTACTGATGGTTTGAAGGGCAGAAAATTGATGCGTAAGTCTCTGCGACCTCCGTCTTCATTACCTGTAAAGCGGGTTGGGTGCTGGAGGCCCTTTTCATCGATTATTCTACATGGGTTTTGTTGTTCGATGTCTAATGAAGCTCGTACTGAAAGTTGGATTTGAAGGTAAACAGGCCGAGCTCTTCTAGAAATGAATTCGCTCTGACAGACGAGTCAAGAAAGCCAACAGGTGCCTTTGGCAAACACACAGAAAGATGGATCTCGTTTAATGTCGGCTGACTGATTGTATAATGAAAGTATCTAATGTGATAGAAAATGAACTGCACAGAGATTTTCTCTCTTTACTATTTCCCCAATGAAACCTTTTTTTTTGCTATAGAAGATTAGCATCCCTACAAAGGACTTCTCATATTTTTCAACTCCAGGCAAACAGCCAAATACACAGATGGAATACATGTATGGGAGCTGTTTTGCCTGAAAAAAAAAAAAAATTAAAAAAACAAAATTAATTTATATATATATATATATATATATATATATATTTACATATAATAATTTTTATTTGTGTGTGTATATTTATTATATATATATACAATTTATATATATAAAATAAATATATTATAAATATTATATATATATATATATATATATATATATATATATATATATATATTTATATAATTTTATGTATTTATTTTTATATATATATATAATATATATATAATATATATATATATATATATACAGTTGCAAGAAAAAAAGTATGTGAACCCCTTGGGATTACGTGGCGTTTTGCATGAATTGGCATAAAATGTGCTCTGAATGTCATCTAAGTCACAAACAATAGAAGAAACACAGTCTGCTGAACATAATACTACACAAACATTAGATGTTGAATAAAATATGGTTTAAATTGCACATAACATGTAAACATTCACAGTGCAGGGAGGAAAAAGTATGTGAGGCCCTAGCTTAATGACTTTCTCCCAGAGCTAATTGGAGCCAGGAGTGAGCCAACCTTGACTCCAATCAGTGTGATGATATTGGATGTTTGCTGACAGCTGTCCTGCCCTTAAAAAACACACACATGTTTTGGGTTTACTGGTTTCAAGAAGCACTGTCTGATGTAAAACATGCCTCGCAGAAAAGAGCTCTCAGAAGACCTACGATCAAGAATTGTTGACTTGCATGAAGCTGGAAAGGGTTACAAAAGTTTAAAAAAAGCCTTGATTATTTCATGTGTCCACGGTAAGACAATGTCTGTCTACAAATGGAGAGAGTTTAGCACTGTTGCTACTCTCCCTAGGCGCGTTCGTCCTGTACAAATGACTGCAAGAGCACAGCGCAGAATGCTGCATGAGGTAAAGAAGAATCCCGGAGTGTCAGCTAAAGACCTACAGAAATCTCTGGCACATGCTAACATTTTTTTTGTTGAACATCTACAATAAGGAAAACATTAAACAAGAATGGAGTACATGGGAGGACACCACGGAGGAAGCCATTGCTGTCCAAAAAAGAATATTGCAGCACGTTTGAAGTTTGCAAAAGAGCACCTGGATGTTCCACAGCACTACTGGCAAAAAATACTGTGGACAGATGAAACCAAGATTAAGTTGTTTGGGAAGAACACACAACACTATGTGTGGAAAAAAAAAGGCACAGCACACCAACATCAAAACCTCATCCCCACTGTGAAACATGGCGGAGGGAGCAATAATGCTTTGCTGCCTCAGGGCCTGGACGGATTGTTTTCATTGATGGGAAAATGAATTTCAGAGTTTATCAAGACATTTTGCAGGAAAAACTTACGACCATCTGTATACCACCAACTGAAGCTCCGCAGAGGATGGGTGAGGCAACAGGACAATTTAAAAAGCATACAATAATTCAACAAAACAATGGCTGCAACAGCACAGAATTTACGCCTTCTGGAGTGGCCCAGTCAGAGTCCTGACCTCAACCCGATTGAAATGCTGTTGCTGTGGCATGACCTTAAGAGAGCGATTTCACACCAGACATCCCAAGAATATTTTTGCTACACTGAAACAGTTTTGTGAAGAGGAGTGGTCCAAAATGACTCCAGATCGTTGTGCAGGTCTGATCTGCAACTACATATTTTTTTTTTTTTTGGTTGAGGTTATTAATTAAAAAGGGGTCAAATTTATTAATTTCCAAAGGTTCACATACTTTTTTCCCCATGCACTGTGAATGTTTACATGTTATGTGCAATTAAACCATGGCAACATCTAAAGTATTTGTGTAAAGTATTATGTTCAGCAGACTGTGTTCTTCTATTGTTGTGACTTGATGACGTTCAGAGAAATTTTAATTTATGAATAAAAATTCATGCAAAAAAAATGTAATCCCAAGGGGTAAAAAAAATAACATTTTTTTTTGCAACTGTATATATACACAATTTTTATTTATTTGTGTGTGTATAATTATATATATATGTATATATATATTACATATGTACATAAATTTTATTTTTTTTAACATTTAATATATATATATATATATATATATATTTATATATATATATATATATATATATATATATAATATTTTTTTTTTATTATTTTTTTTTAATAATTTTTTTCTGTTTTTTTTTTTTTATTTCCAGTGCTGAGATTTGCACAGCCTTGTTTTTTTTGGCAGGAGACCTAATTTTCGCTAAAAAACCCTTACAGTTTCTTATATTTCCCCCAGCCTGTTTTTGGACAGTGATAGTAGATGCACCATACTGATGAGCTCATCTCTCCATCACTCTGCTCTCTTCTCCTTATGCCCTGCAACACATCTGATTGGCTTCTTGCACGTCACGAGTCTATTTACATTTCTTATTATTATTTTATTTTTTTTATTTTATTACTTTACATTTTTTTATTTTTTTTTTTTACTGCTTTTTTTTTTATTTATTTTTTTTTATTTTTTTTTTTATTATTTACATTTTTTATTATTTTTTTTTTTTTTTTTTTTATTACTTTTTATTATTATTTTTTTTATTTATTTATTATTATTTATATTTTATTTTTTTATTATTTTATTATTTTTTTTTATTTTATTTTTTTTTTTTTTTTTTTATTTTATTATTTTATTTATTTTTTTATATTTTTTTAATATATTTTTTTTTTTTTTTTTTATTTCTATTTATTATTTACATTTTTTTATTTACTATTTATTTATATTCTATTATTTACATTTATTTTTATTTTATTTTGTATATTTTTTATTTTTTTTTATATTTTATTTTTTTTATTTTATATTTTTTTTTTCTATTACTTTTATATTATTATATTTTTTTTTTTTTTTATTTTTTTATTTTTTTTTTATTTTTTTATTTTTTTTTATTTTTTTATTTTTTTTATTTTTACATTTTTTTTTATTTTTTTTTTTTTTTTTATTTATTTTTTTTTTTTTTTTTTTTTTTATTATTTTTTATATATTTTTTATTAATATTTTTTTTTTTTTTTTTTTTTTTAAATTTATTATTATTTTTTATTTATTTATTTCTATTTTTTTATTTTCATTTTTTTTATTATTATTATTTTATTATTTTTTTATTTTTTTTTATTATTTTATTATACAGGATTTATATAGCCAAAATTTTTTTTTCAGCGCTTTACATTATATTTTTTTTTTAATTTTTTATGTTTTTTTTTTTCAATTTTTTTTTTTTTTTTTTTTTTTACAATCTAGGAGGGAATTTATTGAATTTTTTTTTTTTAGGTAGTCACTTGGGGGATGGATTGGTTGGAAGAGTAGATTAATTTTTTTTATTAGCTGAGGGCAGGATAGGCTTCCCTGAAGAGAGAGGTTTTTTGATTTTTTTTTTATAAATTTTTTCAAATATTTTTTTTTTTTTTTTTTTTTTGCAGGCCATAGATGGGGATTATTTTTTTTTTTTTTGAAACAAAAAAAAAAAAAACGAAAAATCGGTTTTTTTTTTTAGGCCGAATTAATTTTTTTTTTTTTTTTTTTTGGAGTTTTTTTTTTGTTTTATTTTTTTTTGTGGTTTTTTATTTTTTAAATTTGCGAGGGCAGAGGAGGGGAAAGTTGATAAATTTTTATTTTTTTTTTTTTTGGGGAGGTAGATGAGCATTGGCGATGTTTTTTACGGATTGCGTCGATCTTTTTTTGGAAGTTTTTGGCAATCTTTTTTTTATATTTTGAGTTTTTACTGGGTTTTTTTTTTTTTTTTTTTTTTTTTTTTTTTTTGGAGAAGAGCCGGCGAGGACAGGTTTTTTTTTTTGTTTTTTATTATTTTTACGAAGTTTTGTTTGGCGGCGTTTTTTTTTTTATTTTTTGTAGGTGAGGAATTTTTTTTTTATTTTATTTTTTTTTTTTCGATTTTATTTTGTTTTTTTTTATAATCGTTCCAGTTTTGCGTTTTTTAATTTTATTTATTTTTTTTTGTGGTCATTTAAAAGGGTTGAAGCGGTATTTTTTCTAATGCTACGTGTGGTTTTTTTTTTTAGTTTTTTTTTTTTTTTTTAGTTTTTGTTTTTTTTAGTGGCCAGGTTTTTTTTTTTGACAGTTTTTTTATTTTTTTGTTTTACAGACGGTCAGCTGCAGAGTTTTTTTTTTTTTTTTTTTTTTTTTTTACGGCTGGTGATTTTTTGACGTTTGGGGGGGGAGGTTTTTTTTTTTTTTTTTTTTAATTTTTGGTCATTTTTTTTTTTTTTTTTTGAGGGTTTTTTTGCAGAGATTTAAAACAAGGTTTTTTTTCCCGTCGGTTTTATGAATTTTTTGTATTTACTGTCTGAGTTTTTTTTTTTTTTTAATGGAGGAGTTGGGATTATTTTTTTTT
>CATNWA010015809.1:320000-352500 GCA_951230385.1 Staurois parvus
GGTCGCAGGATCGGGCAGGCGAGTGCGCGGCGTACAAACGTTTATATTTTTATTTTTTTCGCAGGATCGGCAGGCGAGCGCGCGGCGTACGCGGTTCACCAACAGCCCGTTTATGGATAATGAACGTCGTCTTCCTGGGCTAATAAGACGTGTTGACAGGCTACGATGGCTCCGTGTCGCCGGTGACAAGGAAACGTGACCTTGTGGGCAGGAGATGGGAACACGACAAGCAGGGACTTTCACGTGTGCACACATGTCGGAGATATCATGCCTGGACTGGGTGATGTGTGGCTCTCAGACGTCTCCCCGCCATTCCTTGCATCGCATACCTTCAATTAGCATGACATATTATTTATTTTGTGTTTCATGTTGCCGCCATTTACTGTTTTTCTTGAAAGAGTTCAACTGTTTGTACAAGAGCGCGGTGTTTATAGGCATTTTTGCCTACGGGGATTTTTTTTTTAAATGGGTGCCTTCTTCTTATTTATTAAATTTATCAGGTCAGCAGAGGGCTTTGTGGGCTTGTTACGACCCCCCCTTGGGGATGAAGAATGTAGAGGAATGGGGGGATATAGAGTGCAGGGTAAGAGGGGGATGCAGGGGCTGCAGGGTAGTGGGGGAGGGCAGGGGCTGCAGAGTGCTGGGTAACAGGGGATGCAGGGGCTGCAGGGTGCTGGCTAAGAGGGGTTGCAGGGGCTGCAGAGTGCTGGCTAAGAGGTGATGCAGGGGCTGCAGAGTGCTTTTTAAGAGGGATGCAGGGGCTGCAGAGTGCTGGGTAAGAGGGGATGCAGGGGTTGCAGAGTGCTGGGTAAGAGGGGATGCAGGGGCTGCAGAGTGCTGGCTAAGAGGGGATGCAGGGGCTGCAGGGTACTGGGTAAGAGGGGATGCAGGGGCTTCAGAGTGCTGGTATTTAGGGGATGCAGGGGCTGCAGAGTGCTGGGTAAGAGGGGATGCAGGGGCTGCAGAGTTTTGGCTAAGAGGGGATGCAGGGACTGCAGGGTGCTGGGTAAGAGGGGATGCAAGGGCTTCAGAGTGCTGGGTAACAGGGGATGCAGGGGCTGCAGAGTGCTGGGTAAGAGGGGATGCAGGGGCTGCAGAGTGCTGGGTAAGAGGGGATGCAGGGGCTGCAGGGTGCTGTGTAAGAGAGGATGCAAGGGCTGCAGAGGGCTGGGTAAGAGGGGATGCAGGGGCTGCAGAGTGCTGGCTAAGAGGGGATGCAGGGGCTGCAGAGTGCTGGGTAAGAGGGGATGCAGGGGCTTTTTTTACAGGGTAGTGGGGGAGGGCAGGGATATATATATTATTTTTTTTTGTTTTTCTATCTTTTTTCTTGGTTTATTTTACTATAATATTCTAATATTCCCAGCCTAGGGCCAGGGGTAGGCAACCTGAGAGCCGCAGGACTACAAGTTCCAATGCCTCTGCAAGTCATAGCTGGAACTGTCATTTTAATAATGTTGCAATGCCTCATGGGAAATGTAGTTCCGCAACAGCTAGAGAGCCGCAGGTTGCCTACCTTTTTTTTGTTCTGGGTGCACAACCTTTTATTTTTACAGCTTTTCCCTATATTATTATTTTGTCACGATCCCTCCGTGTCACAGATATTTTTATCCGGCTGATTTTGTAATAATTCCACCTAATTTTTTGTTTTTTTTTTTTATTATAAAAATGACAACATTGCGATCGGCTTCATCCGTCACATGATGAATAAATAGTTAGGCAGCACTTCTCGGTCCCTGTAAGGACGTCAGCTCTGACTGATGACACCAGTCTGGGTTCGATACGCTCCTGTTCTTGTCCTGAGGATTTTTGCAACATCTTGCGTTTATCCCGAGGAGGACGATAATCATGATGTATGTTCGATGTTTCCAAGACATTGATCCGGAGAACAATGGGGGAGGGGTAAGTTTAATTTTGCAATGCATTATCATGCAGGAGGGAGCGCCCCGGCTCCCCCTGGAAGAAAAATATTTTCCCGAATATTTTGACAAATATTTGAAGTCCTACAATTGTGTCCGCGTTCAATATATATATATATATATTTATATGATGATAAATTTTTTTAATTTTTTTTATATATTACAAAATATACGAAAAATATTTTTAAAAGTACATTTTCAAAATATACTAATTGTCTTTAACCGCCTCCCACCCGCCATATAAGGCAATTTTTTTCGGTTCTCTCGTTTTTTGGAGGACGTCATAGGATGTCCTCCCACTCTGACCGCGCATGCGTGGCTCCGGGAGCGCACAGCGCGGCGATTGGTGGTGCGCTGTGTCTCTCAGACACAGCGGATCACCGATCAACGGAAAGAGCCGAAGATGTCGGCTCGGTCATGTGATCAGCTGTGTCCGTGTTATCGGCATTTCTCTCCTCAGGAGCTGTCACGCTGACAGAGGAGAGGAGCGGAGAGCCGGTAATCGGCATTCCTCGGAGGGGACATCGACACTGATCATCAGGGCACTGATGATCAGTGTGCCCTGATGATCTGTGTAGCCCCAGCAGTGCCACCTGTCAGTGTCCATCAGTGCCACATATCAGTGCCCATCTGAGCTTTTTTTTCAGTGCCAATCAGGGCCTGGGGACACAGTATATAAAGGTTTCCCGGGGCCCCATCAGTTCAGCAGAGGGCTGGGGACACAGTATATAAAGGTCTCCCGGGGCCCCATCTGTTCAGCAGGGGGCTGGGGACAAAGAATATAAAGGTCTCCCGGGGCCCCATCAGTTCAGCAGAGGGCTGGGGACACAGTATATAAAGGTCTCCCGGGGCCCCATCTGTTCAGCAGGGGGCTGGGGACAAAGAATATAAAGGTCTCCCGGGGCCCCATCAGTTCAGCAGAGGGCTGGGCTTTTTTTTTTATATAAAGGTCTCTCGGGGCCCCATTTTCAGCAGAGGGCTGGGGACACAGTAAATAAAGGTCTTTTTTTAATAATAATTTTTACATATTAAGGTCTTTTTCAGCAGGGTGCTGGGGACACAGAATATATTTTTTTCCCGGGGCCCCATCGGTTCATATTTTTTAAGGGCTTAAATTTTTTTGGGATTTATACACAGTATATAAAGGTCTCTCGGGGCCCCATATTTTTTTTTTTAGCAGGGGCCTGGGGACACAGAATATAAAGGTCTCTCGGGGCCCCATCAGTTATCAGTTAGCAGATTATTTTTTTATTTTTTTTTTCTAATCGGGGCCCCATCTGTTTCAGCAGAGGGCTGGGAAACACAGAATATATTTTTTTTTTTTTCCATGGGGCCCCATCAGTTCAGCAGAGGGCTGGGGACACAGAATATAAAGGTCTCTCGGGGCCCCATCTGTTCACCAGGGGCATGGGGACACAGAAATATAAAGGTCTCTCGGGGCCCCATCAGTTTAGCAGGGGGCCTGGGGACACAAATATAATTAAAGGTCTCTCGGGGCCCCATCTTTTTAGCAGAGGGCTGGGGACACAGAATATAAAGGTTTCCCGGGGCCCCATCAGTTCAGCAGAGGGCTTTGGACACACAGTATATAAAGGTCTCTCGGGGCCCCATCTGTTCACACAGGTTTTTTAATTTTTTTTTGGGGACACAGAATATAAAGGTCTTTTCGGGGCCCCATCAGTCTTTAGCAGGGGGCCTGGGGACACAGAATATAAAGTTCTCTTGGGCCCCATCTGTTCACCATTTTTTTTACACAGCATGGGGAATATATAAAGGTCTCTCGGGGCCCCATCTATTTTTAGCAGGGGGCCTGGGGACACAGAATATAAATTTAATTCTTCGGGGCCCCATCAGTTCAGCAGAGGCCTGGGGACATTTTTTTTTTTATAAAGGTCTCTCGGGGCCCTATCAGTTTAGCAGGGGCCTGGGGACACAGAATATAAAGGTCTCTCGGGGCCCCATTTTTAGCAGGGGGCCTGGGGACACAGAATATAAAGGTCTCTCGGGGCCCCATCAGTTTAGCAGGGGCATGGGGACACAGAATATAAAGGTCTTTCGGGGCCCCATCAGTTTAGCAGGGGCATGGGGACACAGAATATATTTCTCTCGGGGCCCCATCAGTTTAGCAGGGGGCCTGGGGGACACAGAATATAAAGGTCTCTCGGGGCCCCATCAGTTTAGCAGGGGCATGGGGACACAGAATATAAAGGTCTCTCGGGGCCCCATCAGTTTAGCAGGGGCATGGGGACACAGAATATAAAGGTCTCTCGGGGCCCCATCAGTTTAGCAGTTAATTGATAATTCATTAATTATATAAAAATCATACCTAAAATCATTTAATGTATTAAAATATAAATGCATTAACATAAATTTATCATTCTTTAAAAATATAAAAAATTGTACCTAAATTCATTACAAATTATTAATTAGGAATATAAATTCATTAACATGAATTTATATTTAATTAAAGATATAAAACCATACCTAAATTTATTGCAAAGTAATTTATTAAACAATATAAATTCATGAATATTAATTTATAATCCTATAAAAATTTAAAAAATCCTACCTAAATTCATTGCAAAAAAAAATTAAATAAAAATATAAATGAATTCAAATGCATTAAGTAAAAAAAAATCATACCTAAAATCATTTAATGTATTAAAATATAAATAAATTAACATAAATTTATCATTCTTAAAAAATATAAAAATTTTACCTAAATTCATTAAAAAATAATTTATTAGGAATATAAATTCATTACATTAATTTATGAATCATATAAGAATTGCACCTAAATGAATTACAAAATACCATATTAAGAATATAAATTCATTAACATAAATGTATAACTCGTTTAAAATAAAAAAAAATACTAAAATTGTTACAAAATAATTTATTAAGAATATATAATTTATTAAGAATATATTTCATTAAAAATAATATATATAATTTATTAAGAATATATAATTTATTAAGAATATATTTCATTAAAAATAAAAAAATAAAAAACGTACCTAAAATCATTCCAAAATATTTGACTAAAAATATAAAGTCATTAACATAAATTTATCATTCTTAATAAATATAAACATTGTACCTAAATTCATAAAAAAATAATTTATTAGGAATATAATATCATTAATATTAATTTATGAATCGTTAATAATATAAAAATTGTACCTAAAGGAATTACAAAATACCATATTAAGAATATAAATTAATTAACATAAATTTATAACTCATTAAAAATATTTTAAAAAAACTAAAATTGTTACAAAATAATTTTTAAGAATATATAATTTATTAAAAATATATTTAATTAAAAAATAATATATATAATTTATTAAGAATATATAATTTATTAAGAATATATTTCAGTAAAAATAAAAAAATTAAAACGTACCTAAAATCATTCCAAAATAATTGATTAAAAATATAAATGCATTAACATAAATGTATCATTCTTAATAAATATAAACATTGTACCTAAATTCATTAAAAAATAATTTATTAGGAATATAATATCATTAACATTAATTTATGAATCATTAATAATATAAAAATTGTACCTAAAGGAATTACAAAATACCATATTAAGAATATAAATTCATTAAAATAAATTTATAAATTTTAAAAAAAACTCATTAAAAATATTTAAAAAAAACTAAAATTGTTACAAAATAATTTAATAAAAAATATATTTATTTCATTAAAAATAATATATATAATTTAATAAGAATATATAATTTATTAGGAATATATTTCATTAAAAATAAAAGATAAAAATGTACCTAAAATCATTCCAAAATAAATAAATAAATATATAGTAATATAAATATATATAAATATAATAAATATATAATTTTATATAATATATAAAAATATTATAATTCATTAAAAATAAAAAAAAAAAAATCATACCTAAATTATTAATAAGCAGAGAACACCCATCCACCTACAAATCATAACAACTAAAAAAAATAGAGATTACAGAAAGGAAGGAAAATTAATTAAAAATGGATCAGATAAAAATCTTTTTGAAAAATAAAGATCAAGGTAGTAATTAGATTTGGAAAAAATAAAAACTAATATGGAATACAAATAAATTCTGCAGAGGAATTGACAGGGAATAACAGGGATCATTGTTATGTCAGCGGGGCAGTCGCACCTTGCTGCTCTGTCCCCAGGTGACACACTTTTTGAATTCCATGGGAAAGGTGTCAGATTTTTCCCTGGGAACAGACTGAACTTCCTGCTCAGCATTGCCAGGACCTCCTCCAAGGCAATGACCATAGAGAAAAAAATGTGAAAGGTCCTGAATGGTTGTAGGGATTAGCTGAAGGATCATAGAGATGATTATATGAATGGTCCTTGAGGGGTACAAGAGCAGGCACTAATATTACCCTATCCGCGCCCCAGGCGGCTCAGGCACCGCCCTCTTCTCCCCAAAGCTCCAGCCTGTAGGCGGTCCCTCACCATCATCACCTGAGATGCAGGGTTATTAACCCCGCATTGTACATGGAGGCGGCAGGCCGGTGACGGCGGCTCATGCACCCCTAGACACAGCAATCATTGAACCCTTGCAGTGCAGGCGATGGTCCCACTGCCGGGGGTTTCCTTTTCCGCCAGAGGTTGGGCTTTGAATGTTTACAGCCTAATGCATACAGTCGGATGCATGGAGTTTGGGCTGCCGCATGCAACTAGTACTGTTCTAAGGGGCCAAACTGCAACCACATGCAATGCTGGCGGTTGTTGCGTGGTAGTGCTGTAATTATAGGGTTCAGGCAGGCAGTGAAGGAGGCAACCTATCACCTCCTTGCCGCCTGTCAAACACCTTTCGAAAAGCGATCCACCATACGTAAATGAGCGCAGAGCAACATGCAGCGATCGCATCTGCTGCATTTGTACAGCTGTAAGCAGCTGTATGTTAGTATTCAGGTGGGCGGTCAGTGGCGGCTCAACTGGCTAGTTTTCCTGCCCCCCACTGGCCGCACATGTGAATGCAGCCTAATTTCTGGAACGTGCAATGGCAATGGTACCCAATTGTGCTAGCAAATTATCTTTTGGTCTTGTGACAAAAGGCGTCAGTGGAAAAAAAAAATTGGTAAGAGACCATCTTATGGAGCGTTTTTCATGCATAGGGCAGTTCATTCACATGTCGTGCAAAAAAAAGGTGCAAAAAATGCAGATGTGAATGAGGCCTAAAGAATGGGGGGGAGCTGCCCTATTGCCATTCAGCCAATGCTAAATGAATGAAGAAAAACACAGGGCCAGTTATTGAGGGGAACAGGGGGCCCGCTATTGAGGGGAACACAGGGCCCGTCATTGAGGGGGACAGGGGGCCTGCCATTGAGGGGGACACGGGGCCAGCCATTGAGGGGAACACGGGGCCAGCCATTGAGGGGAACACAGGGCCCGCCATTGAGGGGAACACAGGGCCCGCCATTGAGGGGAACACGGGGCCTCAGTGAAGAAGCAGCGAACTCCGACAGTCCTTAATAACAGGAGAGAACATTACAAATGACTGCGCTCAGCTCTCTGCAGCTGTTGTAATTCCACGTCCGCTCCTTGGTGGGATCAGCCGTGTGTGATGACTGCGGACTGTGAAGTGGAAATTTATCCTCTCAAGGAAGAAAAACAAACCGAGATTTAATCAGCGGATTATAGGAGGAGACACGGCGGAGGTCTGCGCCCAGCTGGAATCTGACACATACATGGCACAACCGTCCCTGACACAATGATGGCCGGGACTCAGCGCCGGGCAGGACAGGTTTACTAATCAATTTACAAAAGGTAAAAAAAAAAAAAAAAACACAGATTGGGTTCATGTGAAATTTTTACTACTCCTACTGCTACTACACTACTGCTACTACTACCTACTGCTACTACACCTACTGCTACTACTCCTCCTACTACTACTCCTCCTACTACTACTCCTACTGCTACTACCTCCCACCACTACTACTGCTACTCCTACTACCTCCCCACCACTACTACTACTACTACTACTCCACCTCCTACTACTCCTACTGCTACTACACCTACTACTGCTCCTACTACTACTCCTACTACTACTACTCCTACTACTACTACTACTACCTCCCACCACTACTACTACTCCTATTACTACTACTACTACTCCTATTACTATTACTAATACTCCTACTACTATTCCTTCTACTACTACTCCTGCTACCACTCCTAATACTACTCCTACTACTCCTACTGCTACTACTCCTACTACTACTCCTACTACTACTACCTCCCACCACTACTACTACTACTACTCCTATTACTACTACTACTCCTATTCCTATTACTACTACTAATACTCCTTCTACTATTCCTTCTACTACTACTACTACTACTCCTGCTACTACTCCTAATACTACTCCTACTACTACTACTACTACTACCCCTGCTACTACTCCTACTACTACTCCTACTGCTACTACACCTACTACTACTCCTACTACTACTCCTACTACTACTACTACTCCTACTACTACTACCTCCCACCCCTACTACTCCTATTACTACTACTGCTATTACTACTACTAATACTCCTACTACTATTCCTTCTACTACTCCTGCTACTACTCCTACTACTACTCCTACTACTCCTACTACTACTCCTACTACTACTACTCCTACTACTACTAATAAATAATAATATATAATAATAATAATAAATAATAAAAAATATAAATTAAAACTACTAATAGTAATAATAATAGTACTGCAGAAAAAAATAATAACTCCGATTATGAGACCTCAGAATATCATACATTCCAATATTGGCACCAACATCCCATCTGTAGCTCAAAATGAAAATATCCAAAATGTGTTGAGTCTTCATGGGCTTGTTAACACTTCTTCCACTGTAACACGTATTAAAGTGCCGACCGCTTCCACATGATATTCTATTTGTTTTAAAGGGGCCCAGTAGAACCCCAGATCAGTAGTATCTCCATTCAGCAGATCCCCCGCTCAGTATTACCCCGAGCTCTGCTGATCCCCCACTCAGTAGTGACCCCCAGCTCTGCTGATCCTCCTCTCAGTAATAACCTCCAGCTCTTCTAATCCCCCACTCAGTAGTAACCCCCAGTTCTGCTGATCCCCCTCTCAGTAGTAACCCCCAGCTCTTCTGATCCCACACTCACTAGTAACCCCCAGTTCTGCTGATCCCCCACTCAGTAGTAACCCCCAGCTCTGCTGATCCCCCTCTCAGTAGTAACCTCCAGCTCTTTTGATCCCCCACTCAGTAGTAACCCCCAGCTCTGCTGATCCCCCTCTCAGTAGTAACCCCCAGCTCTGCTGATCCCCCTCTCAGTATTACCCCGAGCTCTGCTGATCCCCCACTCAGTAGTGACCCCCAGCTCTGCTGATCCCCCTCTCAGTAGTAACCTCCAGCTCTTTTTATCCCCCACTCAGTAGTAACCCCCAGCTCTGCTGATCCCCCTCTCAGTACTAACCCCCAGCTCTTCTGATCCCCCTCTCAGTAGTAACCCCCAGCTCTTCTGATCCCCCACTCACTAGTAACCCCCAGCTCTTCTGATCCCCCACTCAGTAGTAACCCCCAGATCTTCTGCTCCCCCACTCACTAGTAACCCCCAGCTCTTCTGATCCCCCACTCAGTAGTAACCTCCAGCTCTTCTGATCCCCCACTCACTAGTAACCCCCAGCTCTTCTGATCCCCCCACTCACTAGAAACCCCCAGCTCTGCTGATCCCCCACTCAGTAGTAAACCCCAACTCTTCTGATCCCCCACTCAGTAGTAACCCCCAGCTCTGCTGATCCCTCTCTCAGTAGTAACCCCCAGCTCTTCTGATCCCCCACTCACTAGTAACCCCCAGCTCTTCTGATCCCCCACTCACTAGTAACCCCCAGCTCTGCTGATCCCACACTCAGTAGTAACCCCGAGCTCTGCTGATCTCCCACTCAGTAGTGCCGCCAGCTCTGCTGATGCCCCATTTAGTGTATTTATATACATGTTGGGCAGCACAGTGGCTAAATGGTTAGCACTTCCGCCTGGTAGTACTAGGGCTATTGGTTCAAATCCCAACTATAGCACCACCTGCCTGGAGTTTGCATGTTCTCCCTGTGCCTGTGAGGGTTTCCTCCCACACTTAGCAAAGACATGCTGGTAGGTTAATTGGCTCCTGTTTAAATTGGCCCTAGTATGTATATGTATGAATGTTAGTTAGGGACTTTAGATTGTACACCCCTTGAGGGTTAGGGACTGATGTGAATGTAATATATATATATATATGTAAAGCGCTGCATAAATTGATGGCGCTATAGAAGTACCTGAAATAAATACATAATTATTTTACTGATATCATTGTTTATTTATTTATTATAGTATATATTTTTATTTTATTAAAATTAAAATTATTTTATTTTATTAAATGTATTATTTTATTCATATTATTGTAAGTCCTTGTCATTTATTTATTTGCATTAATATATTATTAGTCAATAATTAATTGTTTTTTTTTAAATTAATTTCATTAAATGTGTCATTGTATTAATATTATTAGAATTAGTATTAATTATATTGTCTGATTAATAATGATATACTCTGTTCAGCGCGGTGACTTTAGATCCTCGATATTTATTTATTGGTATTTATGTATTTTTTAAAATGTATTTATTATTTTATTTAATTTAAATTATTGTATTAATATTATTATTAGTATAATTATAATTATTATAATGTCTGATTAATATTGATATACTCGGTTCAGCATTGTGACTTTCATTCCTCATCATTTATTTATTGTTATTTATATACATCATTATTTTACTGATGTAATTGTTATTATTATTATTATACAGGATTTATATAGCGCCAACAGTTTGCTCAGCACTGTACAATATAAAGGGAGACAATACAGTTCAATACCAGAGAGTTAGGAGGGCCTTGCTCCGTGGAGCTTACAATCTAACTGTTTATTTAGTTATTATTGTATTTATTTTTATTTTATTAGTATTTTAATAATGTAATAAATGTATTATTTTATTAATATTATTGTAAGTCCTTGTCATTTATTTATTTGCATTAATATATTATTAGTCAATAATTAATTGTTTTTTTTTAATTAATTTCATTAAATGTGTCATTGTATTAATATTATTAGAATTAGTATTAATTATATTGTCTGATTAATAATGACATACTCTGTTCAGCATGGTGACTTTAGATCCTCGCCATTTCTATATTGGTATTTATGTACTTATTATTTTATTTGATTAAAATAATTGTATTAATATTATTATAATGTCTGATTAATATTAATATACTCGGTTCAGCATTGTAACTTTAATTCCTCATATTTTATTAATTGTTATTTATATACATCATTATTAAATGTTATTATTATTATTATACAGGATTTATGGCGCCAACAGATTGCTCAGCGCTTTACAATATAACAGGAGACAATACAGCAACAATACAGTTCAATACAAGAGGGTTAGGAGGGTCTTGCTCCTTGGAGCTTACAATCTAATTGTTTATTTATTATTGTATTTATTTTTATTTTATTAGTATTATTTTAATAATGTAATAAATGTATCATTTTATTAATATTATTGTAAGTCCTTGTCATGTATTTATTTGCATTTATATATGATTAGTTAATAATTAATTGTATTTTTTTATTAATTTCCCTAAATCTGTTACTGTATTATTATTATTAGTATTAAATATATTTTCTGATTAATAATAATATACTCTGTTCATCGCGGTGACTTTAGGTCCTCGCCATTTATTTATTGGTATTTATTAGTAGTTTTATTACCTTGTCTGAATAATATTGATAGGGTGAGTTTAAATCCTCATCATTTATTGAACCTTCTCCACTTTCCTATTGAAGGACACACCACCCATAGGCCATATAGCCTTTAATTATGTTGTCCTCAGCTGGCACCCTCAGGACTTCTTTTTTGTCCTCCTGCTGACCAAAAATGAGTGTGCAGGTCGGAAGTTTTCACCTCATTCCTACGTCACTGGCCATATGATTTTTTTTTTTTTCCAGGCAGCGACTCCCATAGTACTGAAGTTCGGGAACTAGCATTTTGGAGAACGACTCTTGGGAGATCGACTTTTCTTACCAGTCTCCTTCAGTTATAAAGAATGCTGAGGGTTCCGCATCTCATTAACGAGGCTGGGTGTAACTCGATCTCATCCTCGATGGGAAAGGAAGTCGGCCATTTACAGACAGGAGGGCAATGAGCACATTGCGGAACAAACTTGGCTGTTGAGAAGCGTAGGCGTGAAAAATGACTTCGTAATGCCATTGATGAGTGAAAGGGAGACCTTCCCCAATTAGGACTCCAAAGCCAATTACGGGGGAACATGCAAGGCCATGACTTTATTGGACCCGAGTCACATCTGCATTCCGACATGGCTTACAGATGACCTTTGAGAGATGAAGTCTCCACCATTAGTCCCGGACAGACATGTGATTAACCAGAGGCCCCTGAGGGTGTGAAGCCGTAATTTACACCCAAAAACCAAAATTTTATATATCGCAGCTTACCAGTTCTTAGATGTAGTGAGCCCAGTTAGTCATACCCAACTGTTGAAGTGTTGGCAAGCTGGAGCAGCTGCCGGTTCCCACCAAGCTGGCCAGGAGCTCCACGAGCTTCTTCTCCAGGTAGGGTACACACATACCTGTCCCTGTGGAGGACTTCGCCATTTTTGTGTCTGCTTACTTCAGGTTCAAGGCCTACACCCGGCACTGTACTCACAGGTTGCCCATACAAGGCCCACCTTCTCAAATAAAGAATTTCCATGCAGATTTACTGAAGAACTTCAAGGCAAGAATGTGTCTTCTCAACTCCTTCAGCAATACAGAGCAGAACACTTCAGGGCCACCAATCCCAACTCTTAAAGTCCAGCCATTCTTCCAAATGCTCTATCACGAGTCTCACATCAGTGGGTCCTCACATAGAGTCTACTCCCTGGGTCTAGTTCCAGTAGGCCTAACACTGTTCCTGGCTACAAACCTACATGCTGTAAGTCAGGGATAACCAAATGTCATCCACCCTCTGACCAGGACCCTACCCGCACCCCCCAACTCTTAAAGTCCAGCCATTCTTCCAAATGCTCTATCACGAGTCCCACATCAGTGGGTCCTCACATAGAGTCTACTCCCTGGGTCTAGTTCCAGTAGGCCTAACACTGTTCCTGGCTACAAACCTACATGCTGTAAGTCAGGGATAACCAAATGTCATCCACCCTCTGACCAGGACCCTACCCGCACCCCCCAACTCTTAAAGTCCAGCCATTCTTCCAAATGCTCTATCACGAGTCCCACATCAGTGGGTCCTCACATAGAGTCTACTCCCTGGGTCTAGTTCCAGTAGGCCTAACACTCTTCCTGGCTACAAACCTACATGCTGTAAGTCAGGGATAACCAAATGTCATCAACCCTCTGACCAGGACCCTACCTGCACCCCCTGATCTATCTTATCAAACTAGCCCCTCCAAGTATCTATTATAAAGTCCAGATGAACACACAACCTTCATTTCCTTCTGTGTTGACTTGCACATTCCGGCACGGTGTCCTCCTAAATACTTAATCAAGTTAATCTGTTAAAGCGAGACATGAAAATGACATTTTCCCAACATCAGCCGTGATCAGTTGTGCTTCTGACTGCCGATTCTTCTAATACGAGGATTAGGAAAATCTTTATTTTTAGTGCTGGTGCTTCAAGCACAAACACTTGAACTCGTGAAGTGAGTCCTTGAGTTCCTGACCTGAATATTGATAGAGTCATTTTATTAGCCAGCCGTATCTGGCAGCCGGTTGGGCAGATTTAGCTAGGACTTAAAACGGAGAAAGGACCAAGTTGTCAGGGAAGGTCTACTGGGACTTTGATTGGAAGAACAGATAGAACTGATTTCCAGCCTAAGGTTAGTCAATGCCGGTGGGGCCACTTTACAGTGGTGGACCACTGGTCTTCAGAGGAGACACTGCAGAGGGTCAGGGAAGGTCTACTGGGAATTCGATTGGAAGAATAGATAGACCGGATTTCCAGCCTAAGGTTAGTCAATGCCGGTGGGGCCACTTTACAGTGGTGGACCGCTGGTCTTCAGAGGAGGCACTGCAGAGGGTCAGGGAAGGTCTACTGGGACTTCGATTGTTAGAACAGATGGAACGGATTTCCAGCCTAAGGTTAGTCAATGCCAATGGGACCACTTTACAGTGGTGGACCACTGGTCTTCAGAGGAGGCACTGCAGAGGGTCAGGGAAGGTCTACTGGGACTTCGATTGTTAGAACAGATGGAACGGATTTCCAGCCTAAGGTTAGTCAATGCCAATGGGACCACTTTACAGTGGTGGACCGCTGGTCTTCAGAGGAGGCACTGCAGAGGGTCAGGGAAGGTCTACTGGGACTTCGATTGTTAGAACAGATGGAACGGATTTCCAGCCTAAGGTTAGTCAATGCCAATGGGACCACTTTACAGTGGTGGACCACTGGTCTTCAGAGGAGCACTGCAGAGGGTCAGGGAAGGTCTACTGGGACTTCGATTGGTAGAACAGATGGAACGGATTTCTAGCCTAAGGTCAGTCAATGCTGGTGGGGCCACTATACGGTGGTGGACCACTGGTCTTCAGAGGAGGCACTGCAGAGGGTAAGGGAAGGTCTACTGGGACTTCGATTGTTAGAACAGATGGAACGGATTTCCCTAAGGTTAGTCAATGCCGATGGGGCCACTTTACAGTGGCATTGACTAACAGTAGATCCCTCCCAGTAGCAATTGACATCCTAAGAACATAAAACTCCCCAACAACAAAAGCCCCCATCATCAATAGTTCCCCTCTAGCAACACAAGATCCCTAAGTAACAATAGATCCCCCAGCAACACTAGACCCCTGGCAACATTTGATCCCCCAGAAACAATCACCCACCTCCAGCAAAAATAGACCCCCTACAACAAAATACCCCTCAACAACAATAGACCCCCAACAACATTATATCCCCCTGCAACAATAGCCCTTCTCCAGCTAAAATAAACCCCCTGCAACAAAATACCCTCCAAAAAAATAGAGCCCCTAGCAACAAAAGACCCCCACCAGGAGCAATACAGTAGATCTCCTAGCAGCAAGCAACAATAGACCCCTACCTCAACAGTAGATCCCTCCCAGTATCAATTCACCCCCTAAGAAGATAAGACCCCCTAGCAACAGTAGATCCCCACCAGCAACAATAAACTCCTCCTCAACAACAGATCCCCCTCAGTGACAATAGATTCCCCAGCAGCCAGTATCAATATACAGTACCCTCCAGCACCCCATTCAGTGCAAGAGGTGCAGGAACTGCGTTCCCCCCCGTGTTCCCGCTGAAGAAAAGCCCTGATTCTACCTGATCTGCAAATCTAAGTCCCAGTAGGCCTTCCATGCTGACTTGATCGGTTTGTGAGACATACAACTCATGGATGGTACTTACATTCAATGATACGTCTCCCTTATGCTGGTGGTTGTTTCATTTAAATGTCCAGTCCTCTGTCCCCCCCATACCCCCTCAGCATTGAAAGATTACCCCTCACGGGCCGTTGGCTCTGTCCGATTGTGCCCCCCTCCTCCATTCATAGAAGCCACTCTATGATTAGACGGATAAATTAAAGATCTGCCTCCTCCATTCATGGCGCGCTTTTCATTGCGAGAAGCTATAGTACAGCTTCTATGAATGGGGGAGAGGGTGGAAAGGGTGAGCATAGTCAGAACTCTTGACAAATGCCTATGATTGGTCCAACTCGTATTAACCCCAGCAGAAGACTATTGCCGTAAGGGTGTGGGTGGGTGGCAAAAGACAGAAGTCATCAACTAAGCTAGGAGCCACCAGCATAGATTCCCTCCAGAGATAAAGGCTCTCTCTAATTTCCTTCTATAGGCTGATAATGTTGATATTGCTGTATTGACATGGTAATGTGGTCAGCCTGGCATGTGAAGTCCATCCCTGGACCAAAGATAATGTGCCTACATCTGATTAGGATCCTCTGCTCATCCGTGCTCATGGGCAGTGTACTTTTGGGGCTGTCTGCATGCCAAGCCAGCACAGGAAGGGCCCTCAAAAGCCGTGGGTGGGCACCATGCAAGAAAACTGATTTGAGGGCACACTAAGGAGGAACATTCAAGAAACATTTGAGGAAAGCAGACATTTGCACAAATAGTTTAAGCCTAGCTCCAGGCAAAATAAATCACATTTTAACAGATTGATAGTCAATGACTAATTTTTCTCATTGGGCGGGTTTCACAAAGCAGCTCACCTTGGCTCGAAGAAGAACAAGAAGGCAAGAAGCACCCTGGATCGAAGAAGAACAAGAAGGCAAGAAGCACCTGGCTTGAAGAAGAAGAAGTCAAGAAGCACCCTGGCTCAAAGAAGAAACAAAGAAGAAGCAAGAAGCACCTTGGCTCGAAGAAGAAGGCAAGAAGCACCCTGGCTCAAAGAAGAAGTCAAGAAGCACCCTGGCTCAAAGAAGAACAAGAAGGCAAGAAGCACCTTGGCTCAAAAAAGAACAAGAAGGCAAGACGCACCTTGGCTCGAAGAAGAAGTCAAGAAGCAGCCTGGCTCAAAGAAGAAGTCAAGAAGCACCCTGGCTCAAAGAAGAACAAGAAGGCAAGAAGCACCTTGGCTCGAAAAAGAACAAGAAGGCAAGACGCACCTTGGCTCGAAGAAGAAGTCAAGAAGCACCCTGGCTCAAAGAAGAAGTCAAGAAGCACCCTGGCTCGAAGAAGAACAAGGCAAGACGCACCCTGGCTCGAAGAAGAACAACAAGGCAAGAAGCACCCTGGCTCGAAGAAGAAGTCAAGAAGCACCCTGGCTCAAAGAAGAACAAGAAGGCAAGAAGCACCCTGGCTCGAAGAAGAAGGCAAGAAGCACCCTGGCTCGAAGAAGAACAAGAAGGCAAGAAGCACCCTGGCTCGAAGAAGAAGTCAAGAAGCACCCTGGTCTCGAAGAAGAAGGCAAGAAGCATCCTGGCTTGAAGAAGAAGGCAAGAAGCACTCTGGCTTGAAGAAGAAGGCAAGAAGCACCCTGGCTCAAAGAAGAACAAGAAGGCAAGAAGGCAAGAAGCACCCTGGCTCGAAGAAAAAGTCAAGAAGCACCCTGGCTTAAAGAAGAACAAGAAGGCAAGAAGGACCGTGGTTCGAAGAAGAAGGCAAGAAGCACCCTGGCTCGAAGAAGAACAAGAAGGCAAGAAGCACCCTGGCTCGAAGAAGAAGGCAAGAAGCACCCTGGCTCGAAGAAGAACAAGAAGGAAGCAAGAAGCACCCTGGCTCGAAGAAGAAGAAGAAGAAGGCAAGAAGCACCCTGGCTCGAAGAAGAACAAGAAGGCAAGAAGCACCCTGGCTAGAAGAAGAAGGCAAGAAGCACCCTGGCTCGAAGAAGAAAGAAGGCAAGAAGCACCCTGGCTTGAAGAAGAACAAGAAAGCAAGAAGCACCCTGGCTCGAAGAAGAAGTCAAGAATCACCCTGGCTCAAAGAAGAACAAGAAGGCAAGAAGCACCCTGGCTCGAAGGAGGAGTCAAGAAGCACCCTGGCTTGAAGAAGAAGAAGGCAAGAAGCACCCTGGCTCGAAGAAGAAGAAGAAGGCAACAACGAGTCTTCAACACTCACCTCTTTCTTACTTTGGAAACTTTGCTTCCTACCCTGAGGACCATTTTGGCCCTTTCTTATCTTTCTTGAGGACCATTTTGGCCCTTTTCTTATCTTCTTCTTTGACCCCCTGTAGCTCTGCTGCCTTCAAAGTCCTTTTGATAGAACCCCTGCCCTTGAAACGTGTCCCTCCACCAGTAGGAAGTGTCCATATCCCACATCCTACAGGCAGAGACATGGACACCTGAAAGAGGAGACTAGAGGTCTGGGGCTTAAATGTTGAATTTTTTGTTTTTGTTTTAGCGGTTATCTAAAGAGGGGCGGGAGGATGTCCTTGCCATGCCCAGAGCTGGGCTTTAATTACATGAATGAAATACATACTGTATATGTTACTGTCTCATCCAACAAAAGATCTACTTTTCTGTTCATCCAGGGCTGAGGTTTACATAGCTCTGCCACATTGTGGGGCAGGAGACTTAATTGTAAAAGTTGATGTAGTACCACCCTACAGGGGTTGCTGGTAAAACTGGTTCTTCTCCAAAAGTAGGCTGGCCACCACCACAAACACCAGTCCTTTCACACCAGCTCCAATGACACAGTCTAGAGATGTCTTTTTAAGATTTTTTATTGCTTGAAGAACTTTAAGCAGAACAGGGGCTGGTGTGAATGGACTGGTGTTTGCGGTGGTGGGCAGCCTACTTTTGGAGAAGAACCAGTTTTACCAGCAACCCCTCTAGGGTGGCACTACATCTTCTTTTAAAATTAGGTCTCCTGCCCCACAATATGGCAGAGCAGGGGTTTTTCCAAAAGGGCTTTGAAGGCAGCAGAGCTACGGGGGGCCAAAGAAGAAGATAACAAAGGACCAAAATGGTCCTCAGGGCAGGAAGCAAAGTTTCCAAAATAAGAAAGAGGTGAGTGCTGAAGACTCGTTCTTGCCTTCTTCTTCAAGCCAGGGTGCTTCTTGGCTTCTTCCTCTTCTTTGGGATACTCCAAAACACTTAGTAACATCAAAAAGAGGACAATGTTCTCCTTAAGTAACTGTGATTATTGAACGCAGCTGGGGACCATGAGCCAAGTTTCTGAACAGTCTAAGGCCTCACAGCTAGGGACCATGAGACCATGTGCTGGGAACTAAGACTCGTGGCATCTAGTTACCTTGCCACTGCGCAACTACTGGTACCCATTAAGATTTCCAGAAACATGCACAGTCACAGGGATCAATTTAGGGTCTTTGCTTACAAGTCTCCAGTTCAGCTGCCACCTCCAAGCTTCCTCTGGACGCTGACTTTGTAAGAAGGTCCATCCATGCCCTCAACACTGCTGAGGCCTTCAGAACAGCTTCAAAGTCCATGGGCTGCCTAAGGGCAGTAGCCCCTCAGGCCTCAAAACTCCTCTCCAGGGATTGGCTGGAGCATGATAAATATTCAGGTTGGTTATTTGTATCTGCTCCCTAAGCTCTGGAAGCTTCTTCAAGACAGGGGAAAGTAATCAAACTCCCATCCCGTGAAGCCCTGAATAGACCAGGACAGTCACTGCTCCCTTGACTACAAAAGGATGCAAAAAAATAAATGTACCTTGCATCTTATGCTAGGAGGGTGCTACATCGATCCTGTCCTTCCCACAACCTGTGAATGGACAGCGAATCACTCTGTCACTCTGCTGTCTCCTCCTAGCAATGTTCTTTGCGAGCCCTGTAGCACAACTGATTGCTCCTTGTGTTGCTTCTACCTCTTCCACATTCTTCCCACTGACCAATGTAAGGACCATTCTTCCCACTGACCACCAATGTAAGGGACATTCTTCCCACTGACCACCAATGTAAAGAACATTCTTCCCACTGACCCCCAATGTAAGGAACATTCTTCCCACTGACCACCAATGTAAGGGACATTCTTCCCACTGACCACCAATGTAAGGAGCATTCTTCCAACTGACATCCAATGTAAGGGGCATTCTTCCCACTGACCTCCAATGTAAGGAGCATTCTTCCCACTGACCACCAATGTAAGGGACATTCTTCCCACTGACCACCAATGTAAGGGACATTCTTCTCACTGACCTCCAATGTAAGAAAACATTCTTACCACTGACCCCCAATGTAAGGGACATTCTTCCCACTGATCACCAATGTAAGGGACATTTCTAACTACCCACTGACCACCAATGTAAAGGACGTTCTTCCCACTGACCCCCAATGTAAGGGACATTCTTCCCACTGACCACCAATGTAAGGGACATTCTTCCCACTGACCACCAATGTAAGGGACATTCTTCCCACTGACCCCCAATGTAAGGAGCATTCTTCCCACTGACCCCCAATGTAAGGGATATTCTTCCCACTGATCACCAACGTAAGGAACATTCTTCCCACTGACCCCCAATGTAAGGGGCATTCTTCCCACTGACCCCCAATGTAAGGGGCATTCTTCCCACTGACCCCCAATGTAAGGAACATTCTTCCCACTGACCCCCAATGTAAGGAACATTCTTCCCACTGACCCCCAATGTAAGGAACATTCTACCCACTGACCCCCAATGTAAGGAACATTCTATCCACTGACCACCAATGTAAGGAACATTCTACCCAATTGTGTGGTGGAGAAAGGCTGCTTTATGGTATGGCCGGCGAGCATATAGACACGTTATTCCGATTCCATGCAGTAACAGCCTATATGAAATTCGTTAATATCAGAAGCCTCTTCGGCTGGTTATTATTTACAACCCGGCTGAACGTTCGCGCTCGCTCTGCTTCCTCCCCGGGGTCTGAGATGTAATTAGTATTTACGCACGGCTGCTTCTTCGCGTGAATTTTGTTAAAAGATCACAGCGATCTCCGTAGGACGATGAAGACCTTCTTCTGCTTCCCAAGCCCCGTTCGTGGTAATTGTAACAAGTCGTAAGCTGCCTACTTTCTGTATTTCCCGTTTCTCCGGGCGTCATCGTGATTATATGCAGAATTATCGCAGATACAAAACCGCCTAATGGTGAATTGATGATCAGACAACTGAAGTGTTTCTAGAGCTGCAGGCACGCTGCCAAGACACGGGTTTCAGCAAGACAACCAGTAATAAACCATTTAGCCATTGCATGTCGAAGGGTGGGAATGGATGGCAGGATTGGAATGTCGCTACCGTGTATTGTTCTATAGTCCCAGACCTTGTACTTCAATATGGCTGCACTCCATCAACAGATTAAATAATAGAGACAAATTGCTCGTACGCGGATCGACTGGACTACCCATTTGGAAAGGCATTTGTATTAGAGTTATTGACCCCCAATGAATTGGTTATTAACCCATGCGTAGGTTAATAATAATGCTGAGATTGTTCAGTCTCCATGAAACCGAAGGGTTCCTCTAGAGCAGGGGTGGCTAACCTGTGGCTCTCCAGCTGTTGTGGAACTACATTTCCCATGAGGCATTGCAAAGATGGGAAGTTACTGACTTGTAGAGGCATGATGGAACTTGTAGTCCTGCAGCAGCTGGAGAGCCGCAGGTTGGCCACCCCTGCTCTAGAGGTTTCTAGGGTCCTTTGATCTGCGGCTGGCTGACCTCTTATTTGCTGGTGCCTACATAGGTCCAGGGCCAATGCCAACTGGCAAAACCAGCCATGTGAGCCAGTTATTTATTTTCTTTGCTGTCTGTAAGGGTTGCCTTCCTACTGAACACCAATGTAAGAGGCATTTTGACCCCCCAGTGAATTGGTTTTAGTAAGAGTTGCTTAAGACCTGAATTTTCGAGGTCTTAAGACCTTATTTTCGAGGTTCCTCTGGGATACAAAGGTTGAGAAAAGCTGGTCTGGATTTTCAGAAAAGTATCAAGCAGGGGCGGACTGACAACTCATGGGGCTCCCGGGCAAAAGGGGATCATGAGGCCCCTGTGTCCTTGCCCAAACTCAAACAAGCATATGAAAAAGGTACCAGGGGCATCTCATGGGGCCCCTACTGACCCCGGGCCCTCGGGCAGTGCCTGAGTTTCCAAATGGTCAGTCCACCCCTGGTATCAAGAATATCTGCTTTCTGGAAGAGGTGTCCCTGGAATGTTATCATGGTAAGTCTTTGCAATAACTCTTTCTTTTGAAGAAATCACAGCTGTTTGTCATGCTGAAAAGAAACACATCCTCCAAGCAACGCACGAAAATGCAGCAATCACCCGATTCCTACATAGAAGGATGTTCCATCAGTAGGTCTAATCATGAAGGCCACAGCACAAAGCCATTCATGAACAACTGAGGTGGGTATAGAATGACAAAGCAGTGCGTCAGTCCTGAACAGAGCATTCAGCAAATGTCCGTCAGCAACAATTGTATGTTTGTAACAGAGCATGAGAACTGATTGCACCTCAGCGGAGGTCATCGGATGTGTCCAAACTCAATATCGATACAGGACAATGCTGCATTTATTATTTTTATTATTTTATATTTATATATATATATATATATATATATATATTATATTTATTTCTTTTTTATTATTGTATTATATATATTATATACATACACATATATACACATTTATACACACACACACATAAATATATATATATACATATATATACACATACTGTACATACATATATATTGAAATATATATTGAATACGGACCAGGGGCGGACTGACAACTCATGTGGCCCCCGGGCAATAGGGGATCATGGGGCCCCTGTGTCCTTGCCCAAACTCAAAAAAGCCTATGAAAAAGGTACCAGGGGCATCTCATGGGGCCCCCTACTGACCCCGGGCCCTCGGGCAGTGCCTGAGTTTCCAAATGGTCAGTCCGCCCCTGATATGGACACAATTGTAGTATTTCAAATATATGTCAATAGAATATTTTTAAAATATATTTAGAATATATATACATGTATATATTTTTATTATATTACAAAATCTATGAAAAATATTTTTTTAAATATATTTTTGATAAATATATTCTTCAGATTTTTTTAACATATAAAAAAGTCATTTTAACATGTAAATGCATTCCGAAAATGTAGATTAAATGTATTTTTAAAGACACACAGCATATTTGTATTTTTAAAAATATTTTTCATATAAAATATAAAAAAAGCATTTCAACATACAGTATATATATATATATATATATATATATATATATATATATATATATATTGAAATATATTGAATAGGGCCAACATTGTAAATATTTCAAATATTTCAAATATATGTCAATATAATGGATGAGAAGTCACCACCAGCATTGTAAGTCATCTTCGATGAATGAGAATTCATCAACAATGCAAGTCACCTTCAACAAATGAGAAGTCATCAACAACAACAAAGACACCTTCAATGAATGAGAAGTCACCTCCAGCATTGTAAGTCATCTGCGATGAATGAGAAGTCACCATCAGCAATGCAAGTCACCCTCAATGAATGAGAAGTCACCACCAGCATTGTAAGTCATCTTTGATGAATGAGAAGTCACCATCATCATAGAAAGTCACCCTCAATGAATGAGAAGTCACCATCAGCACTACAAGTCACCTTTAATGAATGCAAAGCCACCACCAGCATTGTAAGTCATCTGCGATGAATGAGAAGTCACCATCATCATTGAAAGTCACCCTCAATGAATGAGAAATCACCATCGGCACTACAAGTCACCTTTAATGAATGAGAAGTCACCACCAGCATTGTAAGTCATCCTTGATGAATGAGAAGTCATCAACAACAACAAAGGCACCTTCAATGAATGAGAAGTCACCACCAGCATTGTAAGTCATCCTTGATGAATGAGAAGTCATCAACAACAACAAAGGCACCTTCAATGAATGAGAAGTCACCACCAGCATTGAATGTCATCTTCAATGAATGAGAAGTCATCAGCAACAACAAAGGCACCTTCAATGTATGAAAAGTAACCATCATCATTGAAATTCACCCTCAATGAATGAGAAGTCACCATCAGCACTATAAGTCACCTTTAATGAATGAGAAATCACCACCAGCATTGTAAGTCATCCTCGATGAATGAGAAGTCATCAACAACAACAAAGGCACCTTCAGTGAATGAGAAGTCACCACCAGCATTGTAAGTCATCTGCGATGAATGAGAAGTCACCATCAGCAATGCAAGTCACCTTCAATGAATGAGAAGTCACAATTATTATCACAAGTCACCTTCAATTAATGAAAAAGAGCTTAGAGGTTTGACTGCCCAGCCTGGGACCCAAATTTCAAGTTCTAACTGGTCGACCCAGATACAATTTTTGTGTTCTCTTCCACAATTGCATATCAAGCACTTAGGGATGACCTTTGACTGGTTGTCCATCTTCAGTCCAAAGAAACAAAACCTAGAATGTATCCATTGAGTATTCAGGACAACTCATTTTCTACAAAGTGATCCAGCAAGGCGACTTCAGTAGCCTGACCTAGGTCAGATCCTACTTTGGGCTACAAGAAAACTACAGAGTCTTCATTACGGATTTTGGACAGCAGGTTGCCCTCATAAAGATGCCACAGATAAGTGCTAGTCTACAAATAAAAGGGAATGGTCACCCGTGGCCTTTGATTTTGCTGAAAAATTTGTATCCCTCAAAAACGACGACCCCTTTTCGGACTTCATCTTGCTTTTCATACTGCACAGAGATGCCAAAATTTGGAGGAAAAAAAATCCATAATTGCTTCTGCCAGTCACAGTCTCGGAGAGATAGAGAGGAACACAGCTAGCTACAGCTCCTCCTGATTAAACCTGTTATGTGAGATTTGGTGGTGATGTAGAGTTTTGGCAAATTTTTGTTCTTCTAGAAACCATCCTTTTCCCAAAAAAAAAATGGCAGACAGAAGTAAAAAAAAATACCTTCCATTGAGCGCACCCAGGCAGGAGTGACATCACTGGATCTTCTTCTGGGATCCCAAAGAAGCTGAGCGTCCCAAATCTCAGAAGAACATGTTCTTGTGGAAATGTCTTCTCACAAGATTTAGGATCATCTTTTCCAGGAACACGTCTAGTGACATCACTGGAGCATACAGGAAGTTAGGTCATCACGCTTCAGCCCTGAAAGGGCCCGATGATTTGTCCCAGGTTCTTTTCCCAAGTTGCTGTAGTGGCAGCCAGACACCCAGCCAGGCCCAGGCTGGGACAAAAAAATAGGTCCAGGCCCCAGGGGCGTGACTGGATGGCAAGTGGTTAATATTGATTGGACCCTGGCCAAACATTCCCCCCCCCCCCCATGCAATTCGCTCTCCACCTGCTCTGAGACATAAAATAAATAAGCTACACCCAAAATCAATTTGCTGCAGCAGATCAGGCGGAAATTGCGATTGGTTGCCAGACGTTACAGCACGTCCTTTCTGCTTGAGGATTGGATTGCTAGAGGTTACCGCACATCACTACTGCTCACTGACTGTTTGCTAGAGGTCACTGCACATCATTACCGCTCACTGGTTGGTTGCTGGAGGTCACTGCACATCGCTACTGCTCACTGACTGGTTGCTAAAGGTCACTGCACATCATTACCACTCACTGGTTGCTAGAGGTCACTGTCCATCCTTACCGCTCACTGGTTGCTAGAGGTCATTGCACATCCTTACTGCTCACTGGTTGCTAGAGGTCACTGCATATCCTTACCGCTCACTGGTTGCTAGAGGTCACTGCACATCACAACCGCTCACTGGTTGCTAGGGGTCACTGCACATCCTTACCGCTCACTGGTTGCTAGGGGTCACTGCACATCCTTACCGCTCACTGGTTGCTAGAGGTCACTGCACATCCTTACCGCTCACTGGTTGGTTGCTAGAGGTTATTGCACATCACTACCTCTCACTGACTGGTTGCCAGAGGTTACTGCTTATACTAAGCAGAGGATAACAGAAGGTAAAGTGAAGACAGCATGCCCACATCGGACATAGAGCTCTATATCAGCACACCAAAGAGTTAAACTCAGCTATAGAAATAAAATATACAGCTTTTTCTCTGTAAGCTCTTTGCTGCTGGGCTGTCACAAACTGTCTTTTTTTTTTTAACAGCCATCTGCACTTACTGTCTTTCCCCAGTTTGTGATGCTTACGACAGGCGGCAGCAGTAATACCTATCCCTGGCCATCAGGTCTCCTCTACCTTCCGGTTCTTCAAGGTCAGCTGACCTGTAGTTACTGTCCCCTGGCCCCAAAGGCCGAACTGAATGGGCTGGTTGGCCACAGAGAGGCAAGCTCAGGTAGCAAGCCCAGCTGCCATAGCTGCTTTGTGCCCTGAGCACATGTGGCCTGGTGGCCCTGATGGCTGAACTGAATGAGCCCTTTTGAGCCCGAAGGACACTTTTTTTGCACGGGGGATTGGAAAACTACAAGTTAGGTTGGCCCTGCGTCTTGATGCAAGGTCCCCTTTAAGCGTCTATTATTAGCATCGAGCCTGATCGCAGTTGGCTGTACAGACTGGGGACTGTGTGTTTGGGTAACGTATCCAAAATGTTTCCAAAATCTCCTGGGATTGCAAAAGCAGAACCCCCACCCCCACCCTAAAGGCATACACTATATATGGAGCCAACATGATTAACTGGTAATATGCTAAGGAATACATATGGAATCTAATGAATGAATATCTACAAACCCATCTCAAATCAAGGTGTGACTTGCTGCTGAGAAGAGTGTGATTACACGTGTCAGATATTATATAGGTTCCTGATTAATGAAGGCAAAACTTCACACATAAAATGCAATGCAAATCTCTTTTTTTTTTTTTACGTAAAAGGTGACAATTGCTTTTCCCTGCTCCTTAGGATCGTAGATTCCTACATAATCAACCCATTTCTAGGGAAGCCTCGCAGCCGAGTTGATGTCTTTACTATGGAAATAAAATATACAGAATGAAACTTTAGGATCCAAGGGCGGACTGACCATTTGGAAACTCGGGCACTGCCCAAGGACCCGGGGTCAGTAGGGGGGCCCCATGAGATGCCCCTGGTACCTTTTTCATAGGCTTTTTTGAGTTTGGGCAAGGACACAGGGGCCCCATGATCCCCTATTGCCCGGGGCCCCATGAGTTGTCAGTCTGCCCCTGTTTAGGAATATTTGCGTGTGCTAAAGAAGATGTAAATCCTAATTTGCAAAATGACAAAAAAAAAAACAGCCGCCATTTTATTAATGCCTGATGCATTGTGATTGAGCTGGACTGACAGAAGTGAAAATCTATTTAATCCTTATGCTGCTAGTATTAGTAAATGAGGTAAAGTAGAAAAGTATTCATATTTACTTGTTTTAAGCTTTTTTTTTTTTTTTTTTTTTTCTTTTACATTTCTTCAGTGTCTTCCTGGTTTCTGACTTAGGCTACTTTCACAATGAGGAGTTCTTGAAGCGTTTTTGCGTAAAAAAAAAAAGCCCCTGAAAAGCTCAAGAAAAACGCTTCCCTGTGTATGCGAATGTATATCTATGTATGTTTTTACATTGAGGTGTTGCGCTTGCAGTGCGGTGTAAAAACTCCTGCTTGCAGCATCTTTGGGGCATGCTTGGGGAGTTAAAAAAAATGCCCCAAAAACGCCTCTATCCATTGAAATCAATGGAAAACGCCTTAAAAACGCCTAAAAAGCATCTGAACCCACATGGAAGAAAAATATATTTTATTAATATTCTTCCCAAATATATTGACATATATTTGAAATACTACAATTTTGTCCGTATTCAATATATAAAAAAAATATATATATATATATTATATTATTATATGTATATATACTGTATATATATATATATATATATATATATATTTTTTTTTTTTTATATATATCTATATATATATATATAGATATATATATATTAGATAGATATATAAATAGACAGACAGACAGGTAGACAGGTAGACAGATAGACAGATAGATAGGTAGTTAGAGAGATAGGTAGGTAGGTAGATGGATAGATAGATAGATAGATAGATAGATAGATAGATAGATAGATAGATAGATAGATAGATAGATAGATAGATACTGTATGCTGAAATGCGTTTTTTTATATGTTACAAAGTATATGAAAAGTATTTGTTAAAAAATATATTTTTTAAATATATTCTTCAGATTTTTTTTACATATAAAATAGTCATTTTTAACACAATTTTTTTACATATATTTGTAAGTGCATTCCAAAAATGTAGATTAAATTTTTAACGACATACAGTAAATTTGAAAATGTGTTTTTAAAAATATTTTTCATATATTTTGTAATACACAGTTGCTAAATGGTTAGCACTTCTGCCTGGTAGTACTAGGGTTGCTGGTTTGAATCCCAACCATGGCACATCCTGCCTAGAGTTTATATATATATATATATATACTGTATGTTTAAATGTGTTTTTTCTATATTACAAAATATATGAAAACTATTTTTAAAAATACATTTTCAAATATACTGTATGTCTTTAAAAATACATTTAATCTACATTTACAAATGCATTTACAAATATATGTAAAAATATATGTTAAAATGACTTTTTTATATGTTAAAAAAAAATCTGAAGAATATATTTAAAAAAAAAATATTTTTAAAAATATTCTTCATATATTTTGTAATATATAAAAAAACACATTTCAACATATAGTATATATATATATATATATATAAATATAAATGTATTTTGAAATATATTGAATACGGCCAACATTGTAGTGTTTTCAATACATGTCAATATATTTGGAAAGAATGTTTTTAAAATATATTTAAAATATATTTTTCTTCCATGTGGGCTGTTTAGCTCCGCTTTAAGTTATATAATTGATGCAAGATCTTTTGTAACTCAGATATCAGGACTGATATACAGCAAAGTTATTGGTCGCAGAGGTATTTACGTGAATCAATAAAGTCATTTCATGTATAACCGTTAAATAACCGTTAAATAAAACGGTATTAAAAAAAATCCATATTTAATATACTATAAGTAGCCATAGGTGGAAGTAACCACTGAATAAACTGCAATATACAGCAAATGGAAAAACATCAATCATTATGCTGAGACAGGCCGATGCAAGGATGTTCGCAATATCGCTGGCATACAAAATGTTTATTTGGTAAATTAGCGACGGTAGTCACCACCGCTAATAAACCATCTGTGTTTGTAAATAAAATAAGAAATAAACAGCCCAACTGGATTTTTCACAAAACCTTTAAGTATCAAATAAAAGCAAGCCGAGCTTGAAACAGGTAAATGTATTTATTTATTTCAGGTACTTATATAGCACCGTCCATTTACGCAGCACTTTACATATATATTGTACATTCACATCAGTCCCTAACCCTCAAGGTGTACAATCTAAGGTCCCTAACTCACATTCATACATACACATACTAGGGACAATTTAGACAATTCACCTACCAGCATGTCTTTGGAGTGTGGGAGGAAACCGGAGTCCCTGGAGGAAACCCACGCAGGCACAGGCAGAACATGCAAACTCCAGGCAGGTGGTGCTGTGGCTGGGCTGCCAGGCGGAAGTGCTAACCATTTAGCCACCGTGCTGCCCCCACATATGGAAGAAAAATATATCTGAAATATATTTTAAAAATATTCTTCCCAAATATTGACATATATTTGAAATGCTACAATTTTGCCCGTATTCAATATACTGTATTTCATAATGTGTGTATATATATATATATATATATATGTATATTGTATGTTAAAATGACTTAAAATGTTTATATGTTTCGCTTCCTCTTGAAAAAGGGCACAGAATATATATCCATAACTGTTGTGGTGTTCACCCTAACCCACATTGAAGAAAAATATATCTGAAATATATTTTAAAAGTATTCTCCCCAAATATATTGACATTTTTTTGAAAATACTACAATTTTGGCTGTATTCAATTATTCAATATATTTCAAAACATATATATATATATATTGTGGGAACTCGCTTCAAGTGGTAGAGCTTCTTCAAAGCACACAGCAGCTCGCTTCTTTTTTAAGGGCCTTTTTGCCCACTTTTATTTAAATGAAAGTCCTGTAACATAAAGGTTTCCCACGCAGGGGTTTCCACCATCACACAAATGCAAACAATACTCAGCCTTCTGGCTCTCTCAGATATCCCGCTTTATATATATGTCTCCTACAGACGCCTTCCACGAGGTTGCTTTTGCACACAGCAAACTTCTAGCACACAGCTAGTCTGGCTTCCACCTGACTCCAAGGCAGCGACCTCCCGTCTGCCGGGGTGGAGCCCTCCTGACTCCTGTCTGCCGGGGTGGAGCCCTCCTGACTCCTGTCTGCCGGGGTGGAGCCCTCCTATCTGCCGGGGTGGAGCCCAGAATCATGGCCTGGCCTCCACAAAAAGGCCTGCACACACCTGTGCACTGCGCACTGGCTGCTCCCAAAATATGGGCCCAGGATTGGAGATTTCATCCCTCCCAAATCTCTTAGAAATCTCCAGGCTACAGGTCCCAAAACAGGCTGTACAAACCAAAGAGGAAACTTATAAATCAGTTTCCTCTGCATTATGAGAACTGCCTGGAGCCCCTCAACCGGTATGGTTGAGAATCCTGGGCCTCCATCATGATTTCCACTGTGGCAGGATACTGCACTGCCACAATGTATATATATATATATATATATATATATATATATATATATGTATGTGTATATATATATATATATGTGTGTGTGTGTGTGTGTGTGTATATATATATATATATATGTGTGTGTGTGTGTGTGTGTGTATATATATATATATATATATATATATATATATATATACTGCATGTTAAAATGACTTTTTTATATGTGAAAAAAAATCTGAAGAATACATTTTAAAAAAAGAAATTTTTTAAACATGTTCTTCAGATTTTTTTTTAACACATAAAAAAAAAAGTCATTTTAACATGTATTTTTACATATATTTGTAAATGCATTCCAAAAATGCAGATTTGTATTTTTAAAGACATACAGTACACTTGAAATGTATTTCTAAAAATATTTTTCATATATTTTGTAATAAAAGTGCATTTCAACATACTATATATATATATATATATATATATATATATATATATATATATATATATATTTATTAAAATATATTGAATATGGCCAAAATTGTAGCATTTAAAAAAATATGTCAATATATTTGGGAAGAATATTTTTAAAATATATTTCAAATATATTTTTCTTCCATATTTTAAAAATATTCTTCCCAAATATATTGACATATATTTGAAATACCACAATTTTGGCTGAATTTTATATATATATATATATATATATATATATATATATATACACACTGTATTTTGAAATGCGTTATTATTACAAAATATATTTTTAAAATATATATATTTTAAATATGTTCTATTTTCATTCCATATTTTAAAATATATTCTTCCCAAATATATTGATATATATTTGAAATGCTACAATTTTGACCATATTCAATGTATTTCAAATATATATTTCAATATATATATATAAAAATAAATTTTCAAATATATTGTATGTCTTTAAAAAATACAAATCTACATTTTCACATATTTCACATATTGCGCATATTATCGCATAGATCACGCATTAGGAATGAACATACAGTAGAACAAGGCGCCCCATATATGTTGCCTTTCATCCGACACAAAATATAATTACCAGCATATATAATATGATTTCACCCATTTCGATACGGTCGACGTGTTTCACTTTATTTTGCTTCCCCGAGAACAAGGGTGAAATAGTAAACCCAAAGAATATATGTCCTCAGCTGTTGTGATGTTCGATATAAGTGGTCTGAAACAATATTGATAAATATATGGTCACATACCTGGTTGAAGGCCAATGAGGGGAGGGCTTCCTTTGCAGCTCTGGTCTGAACAACCCTGGAGCGGGTGACAGCCACAGAGGGGCACAGGTGGACATAGATCAGTTTGCTGGTGGCTGCTCCTAAAGGTGATCGGCAGGGTAGCTCTCAGGCAGGGAGATGAGAATGCTGAGGTTGAGAAGGTATGGCCCAGAGGCTGGTGAGATGCCTACACCTGCGGTAGGCAAAGAGGATAAGGACAGAACTAGAGTAGTGATGTTGTGGTCAGGGGCCAAGCTGAGGTTATACACAGCTGATCAGTAAGGTTGAGGAGAGCGGAGTAGACAGGAGCCAAAGCCAGGGTCATACATGGTTCCTCAGTAGAGTTGAAGATAGCAGAGTGACCAGGAGCCAAAGCCAGTTTCATACACACGGTCGATCAATTGGGTTGTGGATAGAAGAGTGGACAGGAGCCAAAGCCAGGGTCATACACGGTCGATCGATTGGGTTGTAGATATAGTGGTCAGGAGCCAAAGCCAGGGTCATACACGGCTGATCAGTAGGGTTGAAGATAGCAGAGTGGTCAGGAGGCAAAGCCAAGGTCATACACAGTTGATCAATAGGGTTGAAGATAGCAGAGTGGACAGGAGTCAAAGGCAGGTTCATACGCAGTCGATCAATTGGGTTGTAGATATAGAGGTCAGGAGCCAAAGCCAGGGTCATACATGGCTGATTGGTAGGGTTGAAGATAGCAGAGTGGACAGGAGCCAAAGACAAGGTCATACAGTACATGGCTGATCGGTAGGGTGAAAGATAGCAGAGTGGTCAGGGGAAAAAGCCAAGGTCATACACGGCTCATCAGTAGGGTTAAAGATAGTAGAGTGGACAGGAGCCAAAGCCAAGGTCATACACGGCTGATCAGTACGGTGGAAGATAGCAGAGTGGACAGGAGCCAAAGCCAAGGTCATACATGGCTGATCGGTAGGGTGGAAGATAGCAGAGTGGTCAGGAGGCAAAGCCAAGGTCATACACAGTTGATCAATAGGGTTTAAGATAGCAGAGTGGACAGGAGTCAAAGGCAGGTTCATACGCAGTCGATCAATTGGGTTGTAGATATAGTGGTCAGGAGCCAAAGCCAGGGTCATACACGGCTGATCAGTAGGGTGGAAGATAGCAGAGTGGACAGGAGCCAAAGCCAAGGTCATACATGGCTGATCGGTAGGGTTGAAGATAGCAGAGTGGACAGGAGCCAAAGCCA
>CATNWA010015809.1:362500-474501 GCA_951230385.1 Staurois parvus
CAGTGACAGCAATAGTGCCCCATCATTGGTGTCAGTGGGAGGAATAGTGCCCCATCATTGGTGTCAGTGGCAGGAATAGTGCCCAATCATTGGTGTCAGTGGGAGGAATAGTGCCCCATCATTGGTATCAGTGGGAGGAATAGTGCCCCATCATTGGTATCAGTGTGAGGAATAGTGGCCCCATCATTGATGTCAGTGGGAGGAATAGTGCCCCATCATTGGTGTCAGTGGGAGGAATAGTGCCCCATCATTGGTATCAGTGGGAGGAATAGTGCCCCATCATTGGTGTCAGTGTGAGGAACAGTGCCCCATCATTGGTGTCAGTGGGAGGAATAGTGCCCCATCATTGGTATCAGGGGGAGGAATAGTGCCCCATCATTGGTATCAGTGGGAGGAATAGTGCCCCATCATTGGTGTCAGTAGGAGGAATGGTGACCCATCATTGGTGTCAGTGGGAGGAATGGTGACCCATCATTGGTGTCAGTGGAAGGAATAGTGCCCCATCATTGGTATCTGTGGGAGGAATAGTGCCCCATCATTGGTGTCAGTGGGAGGAATAGTGTCCCATCATTGGTGTAAGTGGGAGGAATAGTGCCCCATCATTGGTATCAGTGGGAGGAATAGTGCCCCATCATTGGTATCAGTGAGAGGAATAGTGCCCCATCATTGGTGTCTGTGGGAGGAATAGTGCCCCATCATTGGTGTCAGTGGGAGGAATAGTGCCCCATCATTGGTATCAGTGGGAGGAATAGTGCCCCATCATTGGTATCAGTGGAAGGAATAGTGTCCCATCATTGGTGTCAGTGGGAGGAATAGTGCCCCATCATTGGTGTCAGTGGGAGGAATAGTGCCCCATCATTGGTGTCTGTGGGAGGAATAGTGCCCCATCATTGGTGTCAGTGGGAGGAATAGTGCCCCATCATTGGTGTCAGTGGGAGGAATAGTGCCCCAAGGGCTGGATAAAGGAAATAGAAATAAATCTGTAAGGAATGCTGCTCCCATTGTTCATGCCATTCCTACAATGAAGCTGCGCTGACGTTCAGAGTGCGGATGGTAAAGCCTCTCGTCTCCTTCCAGTCTTATCTCCGGATCTGTGACCTCGCCGCGTCCTTGGCACATTGAACAGATGCAGCTGGATGCGCGTGCTGCAGAGCGGTGGGAGATGCACGTCGTGCTGCTGCTGCCGAGGATTTGTACGCAGTCCCGCCGATCGTTGCTGATTTCTCATAAAGAAACTTGAAACCTCCTCTAGAATCTTTATTCCTCCGATAGAGAGGACGCGACTTTCATATCTTACTGCATTCTAATAGAAGGAGCTCCATGGATTCATTGGACGCCGTTCGCAGCGCAATGAAGTCTTCGCCGGGCGAATCTCGGAGCATTTCTTACAGCAAATCAATCACTAAACTAAAGAGGAAAGAGTCGTCTGTAGAGACGACATAGAAGAACGATCTCCCCGAGAAAACCTCAAAGCCGAACTCCAGGCACATATAAAAGACACGCATTTGGAAACTCGGACACTGCCTGAGGGCCCGGGGTCAGTAGGGGGCCCCATGAGATGCCCCTGGTGCCTTTTTTATAGGCTTTTTTGAGTTTGGGCAAGGACACAGGGGACCCATGATCCCGTATTGCCCGGGGGCCCCATGAGTTGTCAGTCCGCCCCTGGCTCCGCCATCATTCAAATTCATCATTTAATCCTGAACTCCGGGGAAATCAACCTTTCTATAAATGTATTCCTTAATAACACTTTGTCCACACCAGAGGCGTCCCTAGGATTGGTGTCACCCGGTGGGATAACACTTGGTGTCACCCCCTCCGATGATCCCCGCAGGATGGATCGGATCTGTGGACTGAGCATAATGGATCGGATTCCGATCCATTATACTCCCCAATCCGCAGATCCGATCCATCCTGCGGGGATCGTCGGCTTGCTTTACAACTTACCTTTTCGTGGAGCGGGTCCGGTGTCACTCCGTGCAGTAGGTGTCACCCGGTGTGGTGCGCACCTCCCACACCTGCCTAGGGATGCCCCTGGTCCACACCAAATGTCTCTGCAAACTGAGATATTACCTTGTAAAAGTAGCCGTGACATCAGCACTGGGCGGCACATAGCCTGTGCAGAGAACAGAGGTGTGGGAGGGACCCCGTAGCTCCACCCACTATAGAAAACTACAGGAGGGGGCAGAGACAAGACTAGTCACCCTGCACAAGGAGAGAGCAGAGCTGCGGGAGGGGTCCAGGAAACTCCACCCACTACAGGCTGCAGGAGAGGGTGGAACAAGACCAGTCACCCTGCACAAGAGAGAGCAGAGCTGTGGGAGGGGCCCAGAAGACTCCACCCACTACAGACTGACTGCAGAAAACTACAGGAGGGGGTGGAGCAAGACCAGTCACCCTGCACAAGAAGAGAGAGCAGAGCTGTGGGAGGGGCCAAGCAAACTCCACCCACTACAGGCTGACTGTAGAAAACTTACAGGAGGGGCAGAGCAATACCAGCCACCCTGCACAAGAAGAGAGAGCAGAGCTGTGGGAGGGGCCAGGAGACTCCACCCACTACAGGCTGCAGGAGGGGGTGGAACAAGACCAGTCACCCTGCACAAGAGAGAGCAGAGCTGTGGGAGGGGCCCAGAAGACTCCACCCACTACAGACTGCAGGAGGGGGTGGAGCAAGACCAGTCACCCTGCACAAGAGAGCAGAGCTGTGGGAGGGGCCAATAAGACTCCAGCCACTACAGACTGCAGGAGGGGGTGGAGCAAGGCCAGTCACCCTGCACATGAAGAGAGAGCAGAGCTGTGGGAGGGGCCCAGAAGACTCCACCCACTACAGGCTGCAGGAGGGGGTGGAGCAAGACCAGTCACCCTGCACAAGAGAGCAGAGCTGTGGGAGGGGCCAATAAGACTCCACCCACTACAGACTGCAGGAGGGGGTGGAGCAAGACCAGTCACCCTGCACATGAAGAGAGAGCAGAGCTATGGGAGGGGCCCAGCAGACTCCACCCACAACAGGTTGCCTGCAGAAAATGACAGATCATGCTGATAGGAGGAGAGAGCCGAGTGACAGACCGTGTGCAGATCACTGCACTGCTTTTTCTTTCACTGTCCAGTCACAGGCTGGGGGGGAGGGACAAAACCTGTAAGGGTTAATGAGCTGCGTTAGAGAATATTTCGGTGAGCCAGATAGGGTTGTGCTGCGCGCGCTGCGATGAGCTGTTGGGCGCTGTATGTCGTACAATAAATGGCACCGCCACCGCAATGCGCCGGCCGTAGAGGAGGTGCGCTGCCATGCATCATGGGAACACAACCCTGTAATGCACAAGCGTGGATGTCCCCTTAAACACCAGTGCACTAGGGTGGTGTTCACGGGAGAAATATAGAAGGCAATTTTTGTCATTCAATGCAGCTCACCGCACCTGATAGGAACGAGCCCTACATGTGCGGAAAACTGTCAATGAGGCACGAGGAATGAAAAGAGAAATGTATTCACTGAATAGGAATGGGCCCAATGCCGTAACCAGAATACAATATCTTTCTCCATAGCGGGCCCTCTGATCATGGAATATTTCGCGTTGCGCACATTTTTATTATTATTATTATACAGGATTTATATATTATTATTATTATTATACAGGATTTATGGCGCCAACAGTTTGCTCAGCGCTTTACAATATAACGGGAGACAATACAGCAACAATGCAGTTCAATATAAGAGGGAAAGGAGGGTCCTGATCCTGGGAGCTTACAATCTAGGAGGGAGGGGCTGGTGGTACAAAAGGTAATAACTGTGGGGGATGGACTGGTAGGAGGAGTAGAAGATTCCATTATTAGCTGAGGGCAGGATAGGCTTCCCTGAAGAGATCGGTTTTTAGAGATCGCCTAAAAGTGGGCAGAGTAGGCGACAGTCTAATAGATTGGGGTAGAGAGTTCCAGAGGATGGGGAGGCTCTGGAGAAGTCCTGGAGACAAGCATGGGAGGAGGAGATAAGGGAGCTAGAGAGTAGGAGATCATGGGAGGAGCGCAGAGTACGGTTAGGGTGATATTTGGAGACAAGTTTGGTGATGTAATTTGGGGCAGAATGGCTTTATATGTTATTGTTAGTGTTTTGAATTTTATTTGTAGGGCAATGGGAAGCCAGTGGAGGGATTGGCAGAGGGGGTGGAGGACACTGAGTGGAGACCAGTGGAGGGATGGAGGACACTGAGTGGAGGCCAGTGGAGGGATTGGTAGAGAGGGATGGAGGACACTGAGTGGAGGCCAGTGGAGGGATTGGTAGAGAGGAATGGAGGACACTGAATGGGGGCCAGTGGAGGATTGGTAGAGAGGGATGGCGGACACTGAGTAGAGGTCAGTGGAGGGATTGGCAGAGAGGGATGACAGACACTGAGTAGAGGTCAGTGGAGGGATTGGCAGAGAGGGATGGCGGACACTGAGTAGAGGTCAGTGGAGGGATTGGCAGAGAGGGATGACAGACACTGAGTGGGGGTCAGTGGAGGGATTGGCAGAGAGGGGTGGAGGACACTGAGTAGAGGTCAGTGGAGGGATTGGCAGAGAGGGATGGAGGACACTGAGTGGGGGCCAGTGAAGGGATTGGCAGAGAGCGGTGGAGGACACTGAGTGGAGGTCAGTGGAGGAATTGGCAGAGGGGGATGGCGGACACTGAGTGGGGGCCAGTGGAGGTATTGACAGAGGGGGATGGCGGACACTGAGTGGGGGCCAGTGGAGGGATTGGCAGAGAGGGATGGAGGACACTGAGTGGAGGCCAGTGAAGGGATTAGCAGAGAGGGATGGAGGACACTGAGTGGGGGCCAGTGGAGGGATTGGCAGAGGGGGATGGAGGACACTGAGTGGGGGCCAGTGAAGGGATTGGCAGTGAGGGATGGAGGACACTGAGTGGAGGTTAGTGGATGGATTGCAGAGGGGGATGGTGGACACTGAGTGGGGGCCAGTGGAGGGATTGGCAGAGAGGGGTGGAGGACACGGAGTGGGGGCCAGTGAAGGGATTGGCAGAGAGGGATGGAGGACACTGAGTGGAGGTTAGTGGATGGATTGGCAGAGGGGGATGGAGGACACTGAGTGGAGGTCAATGGAGGGATTGGCAGAGGGGGATGGAGGACACTGAGTGGAGGTTAGTGGATGGATTGGCAGAGGGGGATGGAGGACACTGAGTGGAGGTCAATGGAGGGATTGGCAGAGGGGGATGGCAGATATGGAATGGCTGGTAAGGTGGATGAGTCTGGCAGCAGCATTCATGATAGATGCACATAACACTCTGACCTTCATATTTCTACAATGGAACCTTCCCTCTACCATACATCCGTGCTGAGAAATCACCAATCAACGGCAAAGGTTGTTGGCTGTCCAAATGTGATATATGACTCTGTTGTTGGAGAATACTGGACAGCGTCTCTCATGGGGCCAAAGCCTGCCTTCTCCATCCTCACTTTCTTGCCGTTCTCTTCCCGCTGAGCATGTGCACATCTCTTTATTGGAAAACAACGGAACACAAACCTGAGCGCCACCTCCATTGGAGGAAAATCAATGTCCAAAATCCATTTCCCACATCAAAGCCCGTCCATAATCCACAGGGACACCAATACGCAGGTTTACCTTCCAACCGTGTATAACAGCTCAATAGACGGGGATATTGATAAATAATGTATCATGAGATGTCTGCTTATTGAGTTTCTATTAGACGAGGAAAAGAAGCTAAACCTTCAGAAATCCTTAAACTTGACTTTTCTGAGGATCCGTTCAAAGCTGCACATCAGGCAAATACAAAACATGGACATTGTTGAAATTATGCATCTATAAAATCCATTGTTTAACATATTTTTTTAAATGCAAGCAGTGTAAGTGCCTGAATTTGATTTGATATTAGCACCTTGCAGTCCCTGTAGAGCAGAGCTATGACTGGGAGAGAGGGAGAAGCAGCACAAGGAGTAAAGTAACTGCAGGGCAGTCATCAGAAATGTCCGGGCCCCTTGCCCAGCTTTAGGCCTGACCACTGGTCATCCCACCGAATCCACCCACTGACCATCCCACTTTTATTTTAATACTCTTTCAACCTAATATATCCTCCATCCCATGTCCTCCTCTAGTCCTATTTCCTTCTCCAATACCATCTCCTCTATCATACGTCCTCCTCCACCAATCCCACAGTCACATCTTTGCCATTCCATGTCTTCCTCTTCCAGTCCCATCTTCCCCATCCCCTGCCCTCCACTTTAGGTCTCACCTCCCCCATGTCCTCTTCCTCCTCTAGTACCATCTTTTCATCCTCCGGTCCCATCTCCTCCTCCATCTTATGTGCTCCTCCTCCTTCTTCTCCAGCCCCATCTCCCCTCATCCAATGTCCTCCTCTTCCAGACCCACCTCCTCCATCCCATGTCCTCCTCTTTCTCCATCCCTTGTCCTCCTCCAGTCCCATCTACCCATCCAATGTCCTCCTCTTTAAGTCTCATCCCCCCATCACATGTACTCCTCCTACTCCATCCTATGTCCTCTTCCTCCTCCAGTTCCATCACCTCCATCCCATGTCCTCCTCCTCAACCAGTCCCATCTCCTTCATCCCACGTTCTCCTCCTTTAGTCCCATCTCCTCCATCCTATGTCCTCCTCCTCCAGTCCCATCTCCTCTTACAGTCTCATCTCCATCCCAAGTCCTCCTCCTTCTCCAACCCATGTTCTCCTCCAATCCTATCTCCTTCATCCCATGTCCTCCTCTTCTAGTCTCATCTCCCTCATCCCATGTCCTCCTCTTCCAGTCTCATCTCCCCCATCCCATGTCCTCCTCCTCTATCCCATGTCCTCCTCCTCCAATCCCATCTCCCTCATCCCATGTCCTCCTCTTCCAGTCTCATCTCCCCCATCCCATGTTCCCATGTGCTCCTCCTCTATCCCATGTCCTCCTCCAATCCCATCTCCCTCATCCCATGTCCTCCTCTTCCAGTCTCATCTCCTCATCCCATGTTCCCATGTCCTCCTTCTCTATCCCATGTCCTCCTCCAATCCCATCTCCCTCATCCCATGTCCTCCTCTTCCAGTCTCGTCTCCCCCATCCCATGTCCTCCTCTTTCTCCAGTCCTATCTCTTCCATCCTATGTCCTCCTTCTTCAAAAAGAAGGCCTAGTCCCCCTTGTGTCCAGAATAGAGAACACCACATCAGTGGTTATAGGGTATTTCCTAGGTGCTGGACCAAACCAAGGAGGCTGACTCACTGGGGAGATTTAATAAAAGTGGAGCACTCAGAATCTGGTGCAGTTGTGCATGGTAGCCAATCAGGTCATAACTTCAGCTTGTTCACTTAAGCTTTTGCATATAAAACATGGAAACTGATTGGTTTCTTTGCAGAGCTGTACCAGACTGTGCACTCTGCAGTTTTAGTAAATAACCCCCACTGTGTGATAACTGATGCCACAACTGTGCTGCGACTAGGTGTAAGGCAGTAGGTTATGACCTGGTGCCGTGGGCGTTCAGTGGTCAACACAGGTGGGGGGGAGGCAACAATCACCTCCGAGTTGCCTGTCAAATGGCTCACAAAAGCGATTCACCGCCAGGGGCGGACTGACCATTTGGAAACTTGGGCACTGCCCGAGGGCTCTGGGTCAGTAGCGGGCCCCATGAGATGCCCCTGGTACCTTTTTCATAGGCTTTTTTTGAGTTTGGGCAAGGACACAGGGGCCCCATGATCCCCTATTGCCTGGGGGCCCCATGAGTTGTCAGTCTGCCCCTGTTCACCGCAGATTACTTTTCAGAGGGGTGGCAAACACAGTCGCATATACATAGAAGCCCTAAAACAGTTTAGTGATCCATCCCAGGCACAGTTTTCAGAGACATCCTTGTTATTGGAAATGAAATATTTCCGATTTTGTGATATTCCACTTGAACAAATTCTAAAAATCTATAATCAATACACAATTTATCACCAGCCATGTTTCTATGCCATGACATACTATAGCCATACTATGCAAGTGACGGAAAATAGACTTTCCGGTCCATTAATGCGCTTGTACTTGGAGAAAAGAAAATTTTATCTTTAAATGATATTTTAGGAATCCCACTAGAAACAGCATTTTTGCCTCTTGATTCCGGTGAAAGGCAATCACGGTGTTCAGTAGGCTGGAAGGATCATGTTTACGTGTTTCTCAGTTGTGTTCTCTGACCAGACAGATTTGAAATCTTTTCCTTAGGCTTCATAGCTCAATAAAAATCTTTCATGTGATAATATTTAGGATTAATTGCACATTTTTAGGAAAAGGTTTCAGGGGTCAGTTCTGTAATATTAAAAGAAGCTCATTAAAGGAAAAACTAAAGCTAGCTCTACCAATCAAACATCTGTCCACCATTCACTTCGAAGACGTTTCAGAGTAGAATTCAACATTTTAAGATCTCTGTGTCTATTAAGGTTCTCATCTGTCAAGGTCATGGTATAACTAGTAATATTTAGTCACCTTCAACTGGACTGGTTTAGTATTGTTGAAGATGTTTCGTTGTTTCTCCAAGTCATGTGTAGGCAAGTGCCATCAGGTGGCTCTGAACCAGAATAATGTCTGGTACAACAGGTAGTGACACCAAGTGTTAGGCCCCTTTTTGGTAGAGTCCTCCCAGAAGTGATGTCAGGGGTGAGTCAGCTCCCACATATAAGTTAGGTGGGGAGGGGACACATTCAGTCTTGGGGCATGGGAGCCACACACCCCACACCAGTGAACATGTAGCCAACACATGTAATCCCTGGACAGGGAAGGAGTCTGGGTGGAGTGGATCTATACACAGGAGGAGCTGGCTGTAGACATTCGGAGGTGAGGGTTAGGACAAATTGCAAGAGGTCTTACAGGCCAGGCTAGAGATCCCTGTATATGGCTGTTTCCCTGAATGATTTGGCTGTAGACTTTCTGTCCCTTAGGAGGTGGGGGCTAGGGAGGATTGCAAAAGTCTGGAGATGCCTGTGTGAGGCTGCTTATCTAGAGGCTTCCCAGGAGATATGTACCTATAGAGGAGATGACTATATCCGGTGAGTACTGATGACCCTGGACAGAGGAAAGACTGTACGGAGATGGCTGTGAGGTAGTGCACATGCTTTCACTTGTAACTACTGTGGGACCATCTACAGTTTTGTGTCCAAAATTATTCAACCCCCAATGCTGTAAAGGGGTTTAGGGACTATAGTGTACATTTGGAATTGTATTCAGAATCAAATCCTACAAGGACGTTGTAACTACCCAAATGCAACTAAAATGACATCAATTGTTTATGTAATACAGTAGTAAATGGTTCTTATGTGGTTTCTTCATTGCCACAATTATTCAACCCCTTAAAGACTACCACTCTGAAGAACAGAGGTTCATACAGGTGCTTTCCATCAGGTATTGAAAACACCTGTGGATGTCACCGAGCAGCAATCAAGCATAATAAGCACCAATTAGGCAGCTTTAAAATGACTGTGATACTCAGCTCCTTCTAGACATTTACTGGTGTGGTTACAAACATGGTGAAGGCAAGAGAATGGTCCAGGAAGACAAGAGAAGAGGTGATTTCTCTTCACAGGAAGGGCAATGGCTATAAGAAGATTGCAAAGATGTTAAACATACCAAGAGACACCTTAGGAAGCATCATTCGCAAATTCAAGGCAAAGGGCACTGTTGAAACGCTACCTGGTCGTGGCAGAAAGAAGATGCTGACTTCGACTGCTGTGCGCTACCTGAAGCGTAGAGTGGAGAGAAGTCCCCGTGTGACTGCTGAGGAACTGAGAAAAGATTTGTCAGATGTGGGTACAGAAGTTTCAGCCCAGACAATAAGACGCACACTGCGTAATGAAGGCCTCCGTGCCAGAACTCCCAGGCGTACCCCCTTGCTGTCTCCAAAGAATAAGAAGAGTCGACTGCAGTATGCCAAAAGCCATGTGGACAAACCACAAAAGTTGTGGGATAGTGTTCTGTGGACTGATGAAACAAAATTAGAACTGTTTGGGCCCATGGATCAACGCTATGTTTGGAGGAGGAAGAACAAGGCCTATGATGAAAAGAACACCTTGCCTACTGTGAAGCATGGTGGAGGGTCAATCATGCTTTGGGGCTGTTTTGCTTCTGCAGGTACAGGGAAGCTTCAGCGTGTGCAAGGTACCATGAATTCTCTTCAGTACCAGGAGATATTGGATGGAAACGTGATGCAGTCCGTCACACACCTGAGGCTTGGGAGACGTTGGACCTTTCAACAGGACAATGATCCCAAGCATACCTCCAAGTCCACTAGAGCATGGTTGCAGAGGAAAGGCTGGAACATTTTGGAGTGGCCATCGCAGTCACCAGACTTAAATCCGATTGAGAACCTCTGGTGGGACTTAAAGAAAGCAGTTGCAGTGCGCAAGCCTAAGAATGTGACTGAACTGGAGGCCTTTGCCCATGAAGAATGGGGCGAAGATACCCGTAGATCGCTGCAAGACACTTGTGTCAAGCTATGCTTCACGTTTAAAAAGCTGTTATAACTGTAAAAGGATGCTGTACTAAGTACTAAGATTGAATGTCACTTGGGGGTTGAATAAAACTGATAATGCTGTGAGCACAGAAAAGACATTTGTGGTTATTTCATTATAACTGTTATGTTATATTTGTCTGACCTACAAGTGCCTCTTTAATGTAAATGTAAGCAAGATGACTGAATGATCAAAAGCAATGTCAAACTGGCCAAAACACTCAATTTCAGTGGGGGTTGAATAATTTTGGACACAACTGTACTTTATGTGATTGACTGCATATGTTACATAGCTACATAGTTAGTCTGGCTGAAAAAAGACAAAAGTCCATCCAGTTCAACCATTATAAAAAAAAAAAGTTATAATCCTACATCCACAGTTGATCCAGAGGAAGGCAAAAAACAGCAAAGCATGATCCAATTTGCTCCTGTAGGGGAAAAAAATTCCTTCCTGATCCCGCGAGAGGCAATCAGATATTCCCTGGATCAACTTTACCTATAAATGATAGTATCCAGTTATATTCTGTGTATCTAGGAAAGAATCCAGGACTTTTTTAAAGCAATCCACTGAGCTGGCCAGAACCAACTCTTGACGGAGTCTATTCCCACATTTTCACAGCTCTCACTGTGAAGATACCTTTCCGTATTTGGAGATTAAATTTCTTTTCCTCCAGACGTAAAGTGATTCAGTACGTCTTACTGATGTGACTGTTTTGCCATTCCCTCCACAGCAGTAAAATGCAGTGAAGCTATCTATTGTGCGGACATTTGCTTCTTCAGAATTAAAAGGTCTATAGCTGGGAATGTTGGGAGGAGGACTACGCCAAGGAGCAGTGTGCAAGAGGGAGAGGTTTTGGCCTCAACAGGTGGGATCATGTTCCGGCAGGGCGGTAGGGTCTTGTGCTTGGGCCACTAAACTAGCCAACCATGAAATCTTTCTTACACACTTCTCGAGTTCCAAGTGGCAGGTGATACCCCAACATTTTTATATCCACACAGGTAGCACCAACACCTTAATCCAATCATCATGGAATGGGTCAAGGCAGATGTTGATTGTCCAAGAACAGGTTGGAAGTTGTGGAACCTCCTGTTCTAGGTACATCACCCCATCCTTGATGGCAGGAAGTATGCATAGTTGTTGATTTATTCATCTACATGACTGAAGGTGTAAATTGTTGTCCATTTCTCCGGGTAGAGATGCTAAAATGGCATTATATGTGGAAGAGACAGATGGCCCTCACCCCTGTTCAGGGATCACAGGTGGAGAGAGAAAAACTCTCAAGGGTGTATGTGACAGAGGCACCCGAGGTGGCATAGGGTGGTGGTCATAAAAGGGTCAACATGACCACCAACCCTGAGGGATTTTCTCTCCACCCACGAGTTCTACCCAACACCCTGTTTTTCTTTTTTTTGCCGTAAACATTACAGAGTTTATTCCCTCACTACAAGGTCCTGTTTCTATGAAGGATTACCACCCTACAAATACCCATTCAGAGATAGTTGTTCCAGCTGGCCTCCTTTACACCTCTTGTGAACCAGTTGTCCTGGCCAAAGTGTGCATCTCGTTGTCCATAAAAGAACATCCCTTTCCTTAAAGTGGAAGGCAAGTCAAAACCTAGCTAAGCTTAAACCTACTCCCACCCCATTCTAATCCTGTAAAAGGAAAGATGACTATACTTACCTATTCTGACGTCACTTTGGTCTGGTCACATGATCGGGTCCCAGCAATGGCTTTAGTGTAGAGGGGAAAGAGCCGACAATGGATGCTCCATAGTAAGCCTGTGGTTGACGTAATCACCCAGGCTCTGTAGCCATTGTTTGTCATCTCTCCTCTTCACTGAGAGATCATGTAACCGGACCAAATCAACTTCAAAATAAGTGAGTATAGGAGTCTTTCCTCTTGCAGGGTACCTATAATAGGCTTAGAATGGGGGTGGGAGTAGGTATAAGCTAGCTAGGTTTTGACCTGCCTTCCACTTTACAGGGAAAGGGATGTTCTTTTATGAACGGCACACTTTGGCCATAAAGGACAATTGGTTCACGAGAGGTGTAAAGGAGGCCATCTACATCAAGCTGGAATAACCATCTCTGAACAGGTATTTCTTGGGTGGTAATACTTAATAGGAGCTGTGGGAGGGAATAAACTCTGCAATGGTTACTGGAAAAAAAAAAGGGGGAGAGACTGGAGAGCCCTTAAAGTGTAATAAATATACTATTACTACCACGGGTGGACTGACAACTCATGGGGCCCCCGGGCAATTGGGGATTATGGGGCTCCTGTGTCCTTGCCCACACTCAAAAACACACCCAAAAAAGCCTACTGACCCCGGGCCCTCGGGCAGTGCCCGAGTGCTCGAATGGTCAGTCCACCCCTGATTACTACCCTACAAATACCTGTTGTGGTGGCGTCACATATAGGCTTACTATGAAGCATTCGTTGTTGGCTCTTCCCCCCCTCTACACTGAAGCCAGCACTGGGACCTGATCATGTGTTTGGACCAAAGTGACTTCAGAATAGGTACGTATAGGCATCTTTTCTTTTAGAGGGTAGATAGAATAGGCTTAGAATGGGGGTGGGAGCAGATTTTAGCTTAGTTAGGCTTTGAGTTTCCTTCTACTCTAAGGGGTAGGAAGACTACTGAGTCTTGACCTGTAGAATTTGCCCTCCTATGTTGGGCCATCCATTTGTTGAGAGGTTTTATCGTCTCCTCAACGTACAGGTCTTTGCATTCCTTACTACACCAATTTATTTTCCTTTTATTTGGGTGCTGGGTCTTACCAACTTGATGTTCTACTAGGTTTGAAGGACATAGAGTATGCATGGTGTCAGTAGGTTTGGCAGTCAGTTTACCGTTCATGAGCATCCAGTGTATCTTAGATTTCACTACTTCCAGAGAAAAGGTGGTTCATTAGCCATGCTCTGGCTAAAGTTTGTGTGGTAGCCATGATTACATGGGTCACAAGTCTAAATCGGCGTTCGTCTGGTTTCAGGTTAAGCAACACCACACTTGGTGTCATCAGAATGTCAGTCCCTACGATTATACACAACATATCATAGACTTGGGTCTACAAAGCCTGAACAATAGGACAGGTCCACCATATGTGAACATAGATATATCAAGCTTTTGAGTAACAAAGAGATGTAATAGTCCAAAACCTTTGGCCACCCCAGTTTTAACAGTTTGATTGTTTTAAGAATTAAAAAAAAGGCTTAAAAATAATTTAAAACAGGCCTTTAGGAAGCTGCTAATCAATTTTCACTGCAATTTCAATAATTAAGGTGCTTGGAACTGCGAAATAAAAAAAAACTTGGGCAGCAAATTCCTGTGGACCTTTCAATTCCACCTGAAAGCTTTTAAAATAGCATCAAGCTGGCCATACGTATGGCAATTTTTAATCAATTTCAACCACTTTTGAGCCACTGGGAATTGCAAATATGATTGCAGGCAATCTCCAGAAGCTGTGCATTCCACAACCCACAAGTTCAATCAACCACCAGAATTCAGTCAATTCTAAAGTCAAATCTGGACATTAAATTGACAGTTTCAATACAGTTTACAGGAATTGAGATGGATTATTCGAAAATTACAGCCATTTCATCTGAAGTAATTGTTTTTTTTGGGGGGCAACTTCAAACCCATCTCCTTGCAGTCCATAAAACCCTCCATTTTACGTCTACAACCGCTTTGCAATTTTACATCTACAACCGCTTTGCAATTTCGAATCAAACATTCAATTACTCAGTGAAATTACCATGCTTATGGCTAGGTAAGGCTTTTGATGGGCTTTTGTTCACACCAGAGCTATAGGAATGCAAAATCCACTCAAAAAACAGGTCCAATGCAAGTCGGAAGGAGGTCAATGCCAAATGAACCCATCAACGATTTCCCAATTGCCTCGGACTTTTCTCAAACTGTTTTCGCCTGAGCGCGACGTTCCTTGGGTTCACTGATGGCTACTAGGAGGGTGTGTGAGGAATGGAGTAAGGTGTATATACTCAACATTTTATTCAAAGCAATTTGATGGAAGACAACAGCTGTCTCTTTGGTACTAATTCCGTTTCCTAAACTCTTGGCCTGAAGCCTGAAGATTTGAAGACCTTCATGGAACTATAATGAGAAAAAGATAGAAACACTCTTTATTAACCTACACCAGGGGTGGACTGACCATTTGGAAACTCGGGCACTGCCCAAGACCCCGGGGTCAGTAGGGGGCCCCATGAGATGCCCCTGGTACCGTTTTCATAGGCTTTTTTTGAGTTTGGGCAAGGACACAGGGGCCCCATGATCCCCTATTGCCCGGGGGCCCCATGAGTTGTCAGTCCACCCCTGACCTACACTATATATCCATAAAAACCACCCCATTCATCTATTATGCTCTGTGCTCAAAAGGACCTCCAATGAGTAGTTGCACGATACAACAGCTTTATAAATAAAGCCAGTTGCTTGTATACATTTGGTATACCACCACATGCTCCATGGTTTTGAATGAGACAAAGAAGAGAAGACATTTATGGATTTTTTTTCTACTTTGCTAATTAACTTGAAAGATTGGGAATTTGTACCTACAATTTTTAAGTTTTTTCTGCCTATTACACTGGAATGAATGAGTAAGGAGCTCCAAATGGCCTGTGTAAGCTCCAACCCAATGTATGTAATGGGCTGTGAAGAAATGGGGTGGAAGGAGGGCATTCGAAAGGCAAGTACTGGATGCTTGTTGGTGGGTGGCGACCTGACTCATTCATGGACATAGTAAGCAGCCAGGCCGACCTGACCCCCAACGTAACTGATACCTTTGCCCTCGATGCTTTCCAATGTGTGGGTGGCGGGTGGAGACCAACCCCCGGTTCACCTTTGCTTCACCCCATCACTCCAAGGGGTTCCAGATGCTAGCCTACCTTTCCCTGGCCCGACAGCCAGAGGACATCAGTAGAACTCACTCTCACTCTCTTCAAAACAGCATTTTTGACCAAATAAAGGCACCACGAGGCTGGATGTGGTCAAAGTCTTTATTTGAAAGCCTCGATTAATAACATGGCTTCAGTGGGTTGTAGACCCCAACACAATTCCAACAGAAAAACGGACTCTTAGTCCCAGGCTCTGCCGGTGCCTGCTCGCATTCCAGCAGGAAAGCACTCACTCTCTGTAGGCCTGTTACTCTTCTTGGGTTAAGAATGGGAGACACCAAGGGGTTGGCCAACTTCCAAAGTTCTCTCCTGGGCCCCCTTTATTTGAAAGCCTCAATTAATAACATGGCTTCAGTGGGTTGGAGACCCCAACACAGTTCCAACAGCAAAACGGATTCTTAGTCTCAGGCTCTGCCGGTGCCTGCTTGCATTCCAGCAGGAAGGCACTCACACTCTGTAGGCCTGTTACTCTTCTTGGGTTGAGGAGGGGAGGGACCAAGGGGTTGGCCAACTTCCAATTAATAACATGGCTTCAGTGGATTGGAGAACCCAACACAGTTTCCAACAGCAAACCGGACTCTTAGTCCCAGGCCCTGCCGGTGCCTGCTTGCGTTCCAGCAGGAAGGCACTCACTCTCTGTAGGCCTGTTGATCTTCTTGGGCTAAGGAGGGGAGGGACCAAAGGGTTGGCCAACTTCCAAAGTCCTCTCCTGGGTCCCCTTTATTTGAAAGTCTCAATTAATAACATGGCTTCAGTGGGTTGGGGACCCCAACACAGTTCCAACAGCAAAATGGACTCTTAGTCCCATGCTCTGCCGGTGCCTGCTCACGTTCCAGCAAGAAGGCACTCACTCTCTGTAGGCCTGTTACTCTTCTTGGGTTGAGGAGGGGAGGGACCAAGGGGTTGGCCAACTTCCAAAGTCCTCTCCTGGGCCCCCTTTATTTGAAATCTCAATTAATAGCATGGCTTCAGTAGGTTGGAGACCCCAACACAGTTCCAACAGCAAAACGGACTCTTAGTCCCAGGCCTGCCGGTGCCTGCTTGTGTTCCAGCAGGAAAGCACTCACTCTCTGTAGGCCTGTTATCTCTTCTTGGGCTAAGGAGGGGAGGGACCAAAGGGTTGGCCAACTTCCAAAGTCTCCCTGGGTCCCCTTTATTTGAAAGTCTCAATTAATAACATGGCTTCAGTAGGTTGGGACCCCAACACAGTTCCAACAGCAAAATGGACTCTTAGTCCCATGCCTGCCGGTGCCTGCTTCACGTTCCAGCAAGAAGGCACTCACTCTCTGTAGGCCTGTTTACTCTTCTTGGGCTGAGGAGGGGAGGGACCAAAGGGTTGGCCAACTTCCAAAGTCCTCTCCTGGGTCCCCTTTATTTGAAATCTCAATTAATAACATGGCTTCAGTGGGTTGGGAACCCCAACACAGTTCCAACAGCAAAATGGGACTTAGTCCCATGCCCTGCCGTGCCTGCTCACGTCCAGCCAGAAGGCACTCACTCTCTGTAGGCCTGTTACATTTCTTGGGTTGAGGAGGGGAGGGACCAAGGGGTTGGCCAACTTCCAAAGTCCTCTCCTGCCCCCTTTATTTGAAATCTCAATTAATAACATGGCTTCAGTAGGTTGGAGACCCCAACACAGTTCCAACAGCAAAACGGACTCTTAGTCCCAGGATCTGCCGGTGCCTGCTTGTGTTCCAGCAGGAAAGCACTCACTCTCTGTAGGCCTATTACTCTTCTTGGGTTGAGGAGGGAAGGGACCAAGGGGTTGGCCAACTTCCAAAGTCCTTTCCTGGACCCCCTTTATTTGAAAGTCTCAATTGGCTTCCCACATTCCAACAGCAAAACGGACTCAGTCCCAGGCCCCGCCGGTGCCTGCTCACGTTCCAGCAGCTCTGTAGGTCTGTTACATTTCTTGGGCTAAGGAGTTGAGGGACCAATGGGTTGGCCAACTTCCAAAGTCCTCCCCTGGGCCCCCCGCTGTTATTTGTCTCTCCTTCTCTCTTGGGGATAGGTTGGGGAACCCCAGGGCACCCTGCCTCCCCCAGGAGGTGGGAGAGCAGAAGCGCAGCAGATAGATGTTGCCTCCTTCTTCCTCTGCAGTCTGACCCACCTCCCAACCACATCCTGCTTAGACTCCCAGCCTCCTCCCAGGGGGAGGAGGCAATTTAAAGGGGAACTAACTCTTCCACCTGGCTACATGCTCTCCATTCCCGCTCTCTGACACTGATCGCTAACAACACCAGCAAAGTAAGGCTGAGTTATGCCGGCATGCATTGGTTAACTTGACAATAATTCTATGTCTAATTTGCATACCTAAATGATTTATTATAGTTATTATTATAAATTTTAACAACCTATAAGGCTTTCATTTGGCACTAAGAAAAAATCCAGCTCAGACTTTTGCTCTTTTTTTTTAAATTCTAAACTGACAATGGTGCAAAAATGTAAAAAAAAAACTAAAAAAAAAAACTAACAAAATAAAAAAAAATTACACTGTAATTGTATCTGACAATTACAGTATCAAACAGGTGAAGCTGCCACCTTCAGGCTGCAGTGGCATCAACAGCGCCATTTGCAGGAAAAAAAAAAAACAACATTTTTTTCAATGAAGCCTACAGCCTGTGTGTGAAAAAAAAGTTTTGCTTTTATTCTTAATTATAGGCTGATAAATGTGCAAAAATGTAAAAACAAAATTATTTATACTTTATACTATATACAGTATTAAACAGACGATGCTGCCAGGCACCTGGCAAAAAAAAAAAAAAAAACGATTATGGCGGAATGGGGCTCAACAACTCGACCTGAAACTGACATAAACAAGTAACTGGAACTGAGGATTCAATTAGAGAAAGGAGGCCTCAAAACAGGCAGTATCAGTTGATCTGGTGTTGCTTTAGTTAACAGATAATCCTTTATTGGTATAATAAATGTTTCTATGTAAAACCAAATATTTATGTTAAAAAAAAAAAAATATATATATATATAAATAAATAAATATATATATATATATATATATATATCAGTTCCAAGCTTTTAAATAAAAATAAAAAAATAAATAAAACTGTGAAAAAATAAAATGATAAAATTGACCCAAAAACTATATAATTTTATCTTTCATGATAGCCGCACTCTTCCTTTTAATCCACACCAAGTTCTGGTGACACTGGCATAGTGAGAAGTCTTGATGTGACGCCAACTCTCTTCCAAGAAATGGTATCTGCGGCTATTATTAGGTGGGGATAATATTAAAGTAACAGATTCCAGGTAGTAATCTGATTGCTATGTATAGACCCGGGAAGGTAAGGGTAGGGGATAACTTCAAGGCAAACATACATTCATACATTCGTACATTAGCATGATATCGAGTGTTGAGATTTTTGCATTGAATATGTGAAACGTAACATTCTGGGACTCCCCAGTTACCGGCTGCTGTGCTAGGTGCCATTATTGTTCTTGGGTGGGGCTATTTTTTTCTTACACTAAGGGTATTTTTAATGCAGGAATCAGTCACCAATAGTAGGGGATCACCAGTGATAAGGGTTCCCAGAGCACCAGCAGTAGGGGTTCCCAGATCACTAGTAGTAGGGGTTCCCAGATCACTAGTAGTAGGGGTTCCCAGATCACTAGTAGTAGGGGTTCCCAGATCACTAGTAGTAGGGGTTCCCATCACTAGTAGTAGAGGTGACCATATCACCAGTAGTAGGGGTTCCAAGATCACCAGTGATAAGGGTTTCCCAAGCACCAGCAGTAGGGGTTCCCAGATCACCAGTAGTAGGGGTTTCCAGATCACTAGTAGTAGGGGTTACCATATCACCAGTAGTAGGGGTTCCCAGATCACTAGTAGTAGAGGTGACCATATCACCAGTAGTAGGGGTTCCAAGATCACCAGTGATAAGGGTTCCCCGAGCAACAGCAGTAGGGGTTCCCAGATCACCAGTAGTAGGGGTTCCCAGATCACTAGTAGTAGGGGTTACCATATCACAGCGCTGAGCGAACCATTGGCGCTTTATAAATACTGTATAATAATAATATCACCAGTAGTAGGGGTTACCAGATCACCAGTGGTAGGAGTTCCCATATAACTACTGGTAGGGGTTCCCAGATCACCAGTGATAGGGGTTCCCAGATCACCAGTGATAGGGGTTCCAAGATCACCAGTAGTTGGGGTTCCAAGATTACCAGTGGTAGGGGTTACCAGATCACCAGTGGTGGAGGTTCCCAGATAACTACTGGTAGGTGTTTCCACATCACCAGCTATGGGGGTTCCCAGATCACCAGTAGTAGGGGTTCCCAGATCATTAGTAGTATGTGTCCCGAGACCAGTAGTAGTAGGGGTTCCCAGATTACCAGTAATAGGGCTTCCCAGATAACTATTGGTAGGTGTTCCCAGATCACCAATAGTAGGGGTTCACAGATCACCAGTGGTAGGGGTTCCCAGATCACCAGTAGTAGCAGTTCCCAGATCCCCAGTGGTAGGGGTTCCCAGATAACCAGTGGTAGGGGTTCCCAGATCATTATAGTAGGGGTTCCCAGATCATCAGTAATAGGGCTTCTCAGATAACTACTGGTAGGTGTTCCCAGATCACCAATAGTAGGGGTTCTCAGATCACCAGTGGTAGGGGTTCCCAGATCACCAGTGGTAGAGGTTCCCAGATCACTAGTGGTAGGGGTTACCAGATCAACAGTGGTAAGAGTTCCCATATAACTACTGGTAGGGGTTCCCAGATCACCAGTGATAGGGGTTCCCAGATAACCAGTGATAGGGGTTCCCAGATCACCAGATGTAGGGGTTCCCATATAACTACTGGTAGGGGTTCCCAGATAACCAGTGATAGGGGTTCCCAGATCACTAGTAGTAGGGGTTACCATATCACCAGTAATAGGGGTTCCAAGATCACCAGTGGTAGGGGTTTTCAGATCACCAGTGGTAGGGGTTACCAGATCACCAGTGGTAGGGGTTTACCAGATCACCAGTGGTGGGGTTACCAGATCACCAGTGGTAGGGGGTTTATCAGATCACCAGTGGTTGGGGTTACCAGATCACCAGTGGTTGGGGTTACCAGATCACCAGTGGTAGGGGTTTCCAGATCACCAGTGGTAGGGGTTACCAGATCACCAGTGGTAGGGGTTTACCAGATCACCAGTGGTTGGGTTTACCAGATCACCAGTGGTTGGGGTTACCAGATCACCAGTGGTAGGGGTTACCAGATAACTACTGGTAGGTGTTTCCACATCACCAGCAATTGGGGTTCCCAGATCACCAGTAGTAGGGGTTCCCAGATCATTAGTAGTATATGTCCCCAGATCAGTAGTAGTAGGGGTTCCCAGATTACCAGTAATAGGGCTTCCCAGATAACTACTGGTAGGTGTTCCCAGATCACCAATAGTAGGGGTTCCCAGATCATCAGTAATAGGGCTTCCCAGATAACTACTAGTAGGTGTTCCCAGATCACCAATAGTAGGGGTTCCCAGATCACCAGTGGTAGGGGTTCCCAGATCACCAGTGGTAGGGGTTCCCAGATAGCCAGCAGTAGAGGTTCCCAGATCACTAGTGGTCGGGGTTCCCAGATCACCAGTAGTAGCAGTTCCCAGATCCTCAGTGGTAGGGGTTCCCAGATCACCAGTGGTAGGGGTTCCAAATGTCACCAATAAATAGGGGTCTCCAGATCACTGGAAGTAGAGGTTACTAGATCATCAGTGGTAGGTGTTCCCAGATCACCAGCAAAGTCCTGATAAAAAAAAATGTGAAAAAAAAAAATGAACTTTAATGTTTCGTTGTTGGGTCTTTTGGATGCACAGTGCTGCTGCCGGGTTTGAAAAAAAAAAAAAACCCCACAGGATTGCAACGCTTTTTTTTTTTTCTTTAATTTTTTTGTTCTTGCAAGTATAGCTGCTTGTGCATTTTACCTTGTGCAAGCTGCATCAGCACTGGACAAACTTTTACACTTTTGATCAATAACAATGACTATTGGCTCCAAACAGCTTTGAAAGCAAAAGACAGTTAATGGACACAGCCTGTGAACATTAATGAGCATTTTTTTATTAATAAAATAGATACAACAGATATTTTTTTAACAGTTCAATCAATAGTAGAATATTTGAAAAGTGATGAGGCTGATCTATTGATCATTGGGGCATTCCATTCAGTACATTATATTCATATTCTGTTTTCACTGCAGTTTCTAAGCACTCGTACAAACAACATTCCATTGACCTTTGTCGCAAACACTCCTCATACAACATCAATGTCAGTGCGCTGCTCAATATATACTGTATATATAAATATACATAGACACACTCGTTCTGTTTTATGGCATTTATTCTACAGTGTCATTTATTATATATATATATATATATATAAAAAAATATATAATGTACACACACACTATATATATATATATATATATATATATAAAATAACAATGACACTGTAGAATAAATGCCATAAAACAGAACGAGTGTGTCTATGTATATTTATATATACAGTATATATTGAGAAGCACACTGACATTGATGCTGTATGAGAAGTACTTCATTTTCATTGATAGATGATATATATTTAATTATTTTCATAAGTATAATTTATAAATTTAGTTTCTCATTTTTTTCTTTGTTGTTTTTTTTCCAATAGATATTAAAAAAAGTACATCTATCAATGAAAATGAAGTACTCCTCATACAACATCAATGTCAGTGTGCTTCTCAATATATACTGTATATAAAAAATATACATAGACACACTCGTTCTGTTTTATGGCATTTATTCTACAGTGTCATTGTTATTTTATATATATATATATATATAGTGTGTGTGTGTGTGTACATTATATATTTATATATATATATAAATATATATAATTATATACACACACACATATATATAAATATATATATAATATATATATATATATATATTTGTATGATTAGAATTTATAAATTATTATAAATGTCTTCATTTATAATTTATACATTTAGTTTCTAATTTTTTCTTTTGTTTTTTTTTTCCAATATATATAGTATATATATATATTGTGGGTGTATACATTATATAACTTATAAATATATATATATATATATATACACACGCACATATTATATATATATATATATATATATTATAAAATGCTAACATTGACGTACAAAGCTGCCCCAAACTACATCACCGATCTGATCTTCAAATACCACCCAAAACGTACTCTCCGCTCCTCACAAGATCTCCTACTCTCTAGTTCCCTGGTCTCCTCCTCTCACGCCCATCTCCAGGACTTCTCCAGGGCTTCCCCCATCCTCTGGAACTCCCTACCCCAATCTATCAGACTATCACCTACTCTCCTCACCTTTAGGCGCACCCTGAAAACCCATCTCTTCAGGGAAGCCTACCCCGCCCTCACCTAACTACTGATCTCCTCCACTCTTCCAACCACTCCATCCCCCACAGCTATCTCCTCCTGTACCACTATCCCCTCCCTTCTAGATTGTAAGCTCCAAGGAGCAGGGCCCTCAAACCTCTCGTGTATTGAATCGTATTGTTACTGTACTGTCTCCCATTATAATGTACAGCGCTGAGCAAACTGTTGGCGCCATATAAATCCTGTATAATAATAATATACACATACACATATTATATATATATATATATATATATATATATATATATATATATATATATATATACACACACACACACACATATATATATTTGTATAATTATAATTTATAAATTATTATAAATGTCTTCATTTATAATTTATACATTTAGTTTTCTCATGTGTTCTTTGTTGTTTTTTTTTCCTATATATATATATATATATATATATATATATATAATATATATATATATAAATAGGCAGTAGTAATAATTTCCTATTATCTATATCTATATATATATGTGTGTGTGTGTGCATATATATATATTTTTTAAAACCTATTAGATAATATTTATAAGATTTATAGATTTTGTTTTGAATTTAAAAAAAAAAAAAAATTAAAAACAAAATCTTTCAATTATACAAAAAAACTGTATATCTAATATATATATATATATATATATATATCTTGAGAAAAGTGGGTGGATTCCCGCCGCAACGTTGATATTCATTAAGCTATGTTGGAAAATTCCTCCTTTTGTAAGTCCTTTTGAGTTCACCTGCTGCCGGCTTCATATTTTACATACCTGTGTACTGTGTACTGTATATACAGTGTATACATATATATATATATATATATATATATATACAAAAATTTAATTTGTAGATCTTGTTTTTTAATTGATCAATAATCCCACTTTTAAAGTACATCTATTAATTAAAACAAAATAAAAAAAAATTTAAAACAAATTAAGACAAAATCTTGAAAAACATTATATCTTTAAATTTTAATAAGAAAAATAGTAGGATGAAATAGTGGAACAGATAGGAAAGACAAAGAAAAATGAAATAGGAAGAAGTGATGGGAGGGACGGAGTTAAGGAGAGGGGAAGATAATATGTAAAATTTGTTATGGAAATTGAGATTGTAATATTATGAAATATTTGTTGCGTTTAAATTAAATAAATTATTAAAATTAATACAAATATAACAAAAAAAAAAAAAAACAATTATGCAAAAAAAATATATACAGTACATATACTGTACTTACATTATATACTATGTATACTGTTTTTTAATGTTTGTGTGGTAGGTACTAATAGAAAAAAAAAATGTGATATGCTGACCTAAAGCTGACAGTTGAAGATTAATGTCAGAGACTTTACAGGGAGAATGAGCCGTTTAGACTGGGCGTGTCGGCTGCAAGTCTTATCTTCGGCTATTATGTGTTTACAGGTAGAAGGGAAGAATTTATAGCCGGTTGAACCTGACTGCTATACTGTTGAGGAATAAAAGTCCCCACGAGGAAGGGCGGGCCGCGTGAATCATAAATATGTAGAGCTGCGTGAGTGTGGTGGAACCAGTCTGTGTGACTCCTAACCCACATACAATGCATTCTCTGACAACTGCATTCATGTACAAGCAACTCCCGAGTCACCCCGATCTGGGTGTGAAAGTTTATTGACATCTGCGGTGCCCCTGTCATCCGAAATCACTCGACAAACAAGTTTCAAACCCGTTCTGAATGCATGTTTGGACACTGCCGAGGATGTAGTGTCGGTATTCCTCCTTGCTGTTGTTGATGAGACTTGTGTCCTTCCTCGCCATCGTGCATTGCCGTCCTGACGTGAATCGAAAGGAACTGAAAATTGTAAAAAGGTGGTAAATTCAGGAAAATAGGACTTTTGTACTCACCTTAAAATCCATATATTGAAGTCCATTGATTAGTGCAGGAAGTCACATGCTAAAGATGGTAGTCTAACCCAACAGTGTAGGACTTCCTGTGGCCCTCAATGGATGAGAAAGAAAATCAAAGTTTTGTACTCACCTTAAGATCCTTTTCTTGGAGTCCATACTATAGGTGACAGTAGAGCTCTACAGTATAGGACCTCCTGTGGTCCTCAATGGGCAAGAAAGAAAATAGGATCTTTGTACTCACCTTAAAATCCCATTCTTGGAGTCCATTGAGGAGCACAGGAAGTCATGTGCTGTAGGTGGCAGTTTACCTCAACAGACTATGACTTCCTGTGTTCCTCAATGGATGACAATGAAAATAGAAGTTTTGTACTCATCTTAAGATCCTTTACTTGACATCCATACTATATGTGACAGTAGAGCTCATCAGTATAGGACCTCCTGTGGCCCTCAAGGGGCAAGATAGAAAAGATGATCTTTGTACTCACCTTAAAATCTCTTTCTTGGAGTCCATTGAGGAGCACAGGAAGTCATGTGCTGTAGGTGGCAGTTTACCTCAACAATCTATGACTTCCTGTGGACCTCGATGGATGACAATGAAAATAGAAGTTTTGTACTCACCTTAAGATCCTTTTCTTGATGTCCATACTATAGGCGACAGTATAGTTCGATTTTATAAGACTTCCTGTGGCCCTCATGGATGAGAAAGAAAATCAAAGTTTTGTACTCACCTTAAGATCCTTTACTTGACGTCCATACTATAGGCGACATTAGAGCTCCACAATATAGGACCTCCTGTGGTCCTCAATGGGCAAGAAAGAAAAGAGGATCTTTGTACTCACCTTAAAATCTCTTTCTTGGAGTCCATTGAGGAGCACAGGAAGTCATGTGCTGTAGGTGGCAGTTTACCTCAACAGACTATGACTTCCTGTGTTCCTCAATGGATGACAACGAAAATAGAAGTTTTGTACTCACCTTAAGATCCTTTACTTGACGTCCATACTATAGGTGACAGTAGAGTTCATCAGTATAGGACCTAGTGTGGCCCTCAAGGAGCAAGAAAGAAAAGAGGATCTTTGTACTCACCTTAAAATCTCTTTCTTGGAGTCCATTGAGGAGCACAGGAAGTCATGTGCTGTAGGTGGCAGTTTACCTCAACAAACTATGACTTCCTGTGTTCCTCAATGGATGACAATGAAAATAGAAGTTTTGTACTCACCTTAAGATCCTTTACTTGACGTCCATACTATAGGTGACAGTAGAGCTCCACAGTATAGGACCTCCTGTGGCCCTCAATGAATGACAATAAAATTCGAAGTTTTGTACTCACCTTAAGATCCTTTTCTTGATGTCCATACTATAGGCGACAGTATAGTTCGATTTTATAGGACATCCTCTGGAGTGATTCCCTGTGTTCCTCAATGGATGACAATGAAAATAGAAGTTTTGTACTCACCTTAAGATCCTTTACTTGACGTCCATACTATAGGTGACAGTAGAGCTCATCAGTATAGGACCTCCTGTGGCCCTCAAAGGGCAAGAAAAAAAAGAGGATCTTTGTACTCACCTTAAAATCTCTTTCTTGGAGTCCATTGAGGAGCACAGGAAGCCATGTGCTGTAGGTGGCAGTTTACCTCAACAACTATGACTTCCTGTGTTCCTCAATGGATGACAATGAAAATAGAAGTTTTGTACTCACCTTAAGATCCTTTACTTGACGTCCATACTATAGGTGACAGTAGAGTTCAACAGTATAGGACCTCCTGTGGCCCTCAATGAATGACAATAAAATTCAAAGTTTTGTACTCACCTTAAGATCCTTTTCTTGATGCCCATACTATAGGCGACGGTATAGTTCGACTTTATAGGACCTCCTGTGTCCCTCAATGGATGACAATGAAAATTGAAGTTTTGTACTCACCTTAAGATCCTTTTCTTGATGCCCATACTATAGGCAACAGTATAGTTCGATTTTATAGGACTTCCTGTGGCCCTCAATGGATGAGAAAGAAAATAAAGTCATGTGCTGTAGGTGGCAGTTTACCTCAACAGACTATGACTTCCTTTGTCCCTCAATGGATGAGAAAGAAAATCGAAGTTTTGTACTCACCTTAAGATCCTTTACTTGACGTCCATACTATAGGCGACAGTAGAGCTCCACAATATAGGACTTCCTGTGGCCCTCAATGGGCAAGAAAGAAAAGAGGATCTTTGTACTCACCTAGAAATCCCTTTCTTGGAGTCCATTGAGGAGCACAGGAAGTCACGTGCTGTAGGTGGCAGTTTACCTCAACAGTCTATGACTTCCTGTGTTCCTCAATGGATGACAATAAAATTTGAAGTTTTGTACTCGCCTTAAGATCCTTTTCTTGACGTCCATACTATAGGCGACCGTAGAGCTCATCAGTATAGGACCTCCTGTGGCCCTCAAGGGGCAAGAAAGAAAAGAGGATCTTTGTACTCACCTTAAAATCCCATTCTTGGAGTCCATTGAGCAGCACAGGAAGTCATGTGCTGTAGGTGGCAGTTTACCTCAACAGACTATGACTTCCTTTGTCCCTCAGTGGATGAGAAAGAAAATCAAAGTTTTGTACTCACCTTAAGATCCTTTTCTTGATGTCCATACTATAGGTGACAGTAGAGCTCAACAGTATAGGTCCTCCTGTGGCCCTCAATGGATGACAATAAAATTTTAAGTTTTTCTACTCACCTTAAGATCCTTTTCTTGAAGTCCATACTATAGGTGACAGTATAGTTTGACTTTATAGGACCTCCTGTGGCCCTCAATGGATGACAATGAAAATTGAAGTTTTGTACTCACCTTAAAGATCCTTTTCTTGATGTCCACACTATAGGTGACAGTAGAGCTCGACAATATAGGACCTCCTGTGGCAAGAAAGAAAATAGGATTTTTGTACTCACTGTAAGACCCTTGAGGGCCACAGGAGGTCATACACTGTAGGCAGCAATATTACTCGACACTGTATGACTCTATAGGACTTCTTTTATAGACAAGAAAGAAAATAGGATCTTTGTACTCGCCTTAAGATCCTCTTCTTGGAGTCCATTGAGGAGCTCAGGAAGTCATGTGCTGTAGGTGGCAATATAACCCAGCTGTATGACTTCCTGTGTCCCTTAATGGATGAGGAAGAAAGTAGGACTTTTGTACTCACCAGGGGCGGACTGACCATTCAAGCACTCGGGCAAGCCCGAGGGCCAGAGGTAAGTAGGGGGCCCCATGAAATTCCTCTGGTACCTTTTATAGGCTTTTTTGGGTGTGCTTTGAGTGTGCGCAAGGACACAGGGGTCCATGATCCCCTATTGCCAGGGGTCCCCATGAGTTGTCAGTCCTCCCCTGCCCCAAATACTACTGACCCCCACATGTAAGAGTATGGGGTACATACAGGGGCGAACTGACCATTTGGAAACTCGGGCACTGCCCAAGGGCCCGGGGTCAGTAGGGGGCCCCATGAGATGCCCCTGGTACATTTTTCATAGGCTTTTTTGAGTTTGGGCAAGGACACAGGGGCCCCATGATACCCTATTGCCCGGGGGCCCCATGAGTTGTCAGTCCGCCCCTGGTACTCACCTTAAGCACTTGCTGACCGCGCTATTGCCGAATGCAGTGGCTTCCCGAGGCAGGTACGGAGGGTGTGGTCCACACGGGGTGACACCGGACCCGCTCCACAAAAAGGTAAGTTGAAAAGCAAGCCGACGATCCCCGCAGGATGGATCCCATCCATTATGCTCAATCCGCAGATCCGATCCATCCTGCGGGGATCCTCGGCTTTCTTTACAACTTACCTTTTCTTGGAGCGGGTCCGGTGTCACCCCGTATAGGTTGCATGCGGACGATCCTGCGGGGTGACACCGGAGTATCGGCAAGATGCGTCTCCCATATAGATATGTCCCCCCTGAAGCAACTGCGCATGTCCCGGTTTCAGAACTACTGCTATCATCGATTGACCGTGCCTGAAACCGGGACATGCGCAGTTGCTTCAGGGGGGACATATCTACATGGGAGACGCATCTTGCCGATATGCCGGTGTCACCCCGCAGGATCGTCCGCATGCAACCTATACGGGGTGACAACGGACCCGCTCCAAGAAAAGGTGAGTTGTAAAGAAAGCCGACGAGGATGGATGGGATCTGCGGACTGGGGAGCATAATGGATCGGAGTCCGATCCATTATGCTCAATCCGCAGATCCCATCCATCCTGCGGGGATCATCGGAGGGGGTGTCACCAAGTGTTACTGCATCGGTTGACACCAACCCTAGGGACGCCTCTGGCCCAATGACAGCTACAGCACGGTTGTCCAGTTCTGGGAGGGCGTCATATGGACTGTCTGGAGGCGATGTGAGAATCGCAGCGATCTGTGAATGGAGCCGTATACTCGATGAGAATGATCATCTGGGTTTTTTTGGGGGGTTTTTTGGGGGATGCCGATCTCAAATCGAAACTGAAGAGGTGATGAAAATTCTCGTATGACAGAACACAACTCCGGAAGTGATGTCATGTATTGTATTCTTTCGTTTCTGAGAATGCGTGGTCTTCGTCTTCTGATTATTTTTTTTTTTCGAACTGATTAAACTAAAATCGTTCGTTCCGGTATCATCCGAGACAAACGTTCTCGCTTGTCCCTTCGGACAAATGATCGATCAGGTTATCGGACGATCGCATATTTTTGAAAACAATAATAATTACATGAGATGCCCCTGGTACCTTTTTCATAGGCTTTTTTGAGTTTGGGCAAGGACACAGGGGCCCCATGATCCCCTATTGCCCGGGGGCCCCATGAGTTGTCAGTCCGCCCCTGGCGGTGCGGTTTTGCCGCGGCCAGCGTGCAATCGCGGCAAAACCCACACATGACGTTTGTCGCCCAAGAAGGAACGGGAGCATCTTTTGGGGTGACAAACTTCATGCGATGCATTTTTGCTGTGGGATTGTGTCGCGGCAAAATCGCACCGCATTTCAGGCGCCAATAAAAACCGGCTCAAATCCTCTCCCCTCCACTCTAAATCCTCCCCTCCCAGCACAGATTCCCCTCCCCCACCAACCATATCACCTTTTCCGGCATATACTACCCAAATCCTCCTTCCTAGCACAAACTCCCCCCCCCCCATCATCCCTACTAGTACAAATCTCACCTCCCCCACCCAAAAAAATATTCCACCTCCTAGCACTAATCTCTTCCCCCTCACCCATCAGATCACTTTTTCTAGAACATACCACCCAAATCCTCCCTCCTAGCAACCCCCCCCCCAATCATCCCTAATAGTACAAATCCTGCCCCCCCCCCGAAAAAAAATTCCCCTCCTAGCACAAATCCCCCCCAATCATCCCTACTAGTACAAATCCTTCCCCCCCAAAAAAATTCCCCTCCTAGCACAAATCCCCCCCATCATCCCTACTAGTACAAATCCCCCGCCCCCCCAAAAAAAATCCCCCTCCTAGCACAAATCCCTTCCCCCCCACCCACCATATCACCTATTCTGTCACATACTGTACTGTATATCACGATTTGGGGGGGTAAACGAATATTCATCGGCAGAGGTTAGAGAGTTAAGCGTCGTCCACACCAACATTACAATCATCGACTAGTCTAGACCACATTGTGGTCCTCCTCCATCTATGGCCACCACGACTCCATTCCTGAACTTGGTGTGGACCATAACTGGGACAATGAGGCCACTCAGCAGGAAAAGGCAGCTGATGGACAACATTGACCCATTTTAAGTGGCTATTTATTTGAGATTTCACCCATTTTTCCTGCTATATACTGAACATCTACCGGCTGCTACAGATTGACGTCTACGGGCCACACTTGGGCATCCACGGAATGTAGATTGGCCACATTTCTTTTGGTTATAGTTGAAGACGTGAAAGTCGTAGACATTTTTTGTGAGGGCGAGATATTTAGGAAATGCTTACGGTATGTACAGAATGAGACGAGCTGAAAAAAAAAGAAAGAATAAAAAGTAAAAGGAGTCTAGAGAACACGTGGCTGACGACCTCAGTCTGAGATCTGGACATCGTTCTGGATCATTTCCTCCCTAGTGATACTTCTAATGTCAAAATACATTCCCAAATATTCAGCTGAAACAATGACAGTCACTTGTCGAGGACAAGCATTCTTCCCACTGACCCCCAATGTAAGGAGCATTATTCCCACTGACCACCAATGTAAGGAACATTCTTCCCACTGACCCCCAATGTAAGGGACATTCTTCCCACTGACCTCCAATGTAAGGGACATTCTTCCCACTGACCCCCAATGTAAGGGGCATTCTTCCCACTGACCACCAATGTAAGGGACATTCTTCCCACTGATCACCAATGTAAGGGACATTCTTCCCACTGATCACCAATGTAAGGGACATTCTTCCCACTGACCACCAATGTAAGGGGCATTCTTCCCACTGATCACCAATGTAAGGGACATTCTTCCCACTGACCACCAATGTAAGGGACATTCTTCCCACTGACCACCAATGTAAGGGACATTCTTCCCATTGACCACCAATGTAAGGGACATTCTTCCCACTGACCCCCAATGTAAGAGGCATTCTTCCCACTGACCACCAATGTAAGGAGCATTCTTCCCACTGACCACCAATGTAAGGGACATTCTTCCCACTGACCACCAATGTAAGGGACATTCTTCCCACTGACCACCAATGTAAGGGACATTCTTCCCACTGATCACCAATGTAAGGAACATTCTTCCCACTGACCACCAATGTAAGGGACATTCTTCCCACTGACCCCCAATGTAAGGGACATTCTTCCCACTGACCACCAATGTAAGGAACATTCTTCCCACTGACCACCAATGTAAGGGACATTCTTCCCACTGACCTCCAATGTGAGGGACATTCTTCCCACTGACCACCAATGTGAGGGATGTTCTTCCCTTTTGGGGACCCCCCCCCCCCCCCCACAGCCACTTCTATACTGGAAATGTTCACGTGTTCCAGGTCCCAGCTGAATACAATGGATCATCTCACACATGTGCCACTGAAACGAAGTCGAGAGAAGAATGAAAGCAATTAGTGTAATCCATATTTCACCAGACAACTCCCACCGGAAATCAGAGAATCCGGGAAAATAAAGTGAATACCACTGGGCCACCTAAAACTAGGGCAACCACATGACAGAGAAAAGGGGGGAGAAAACACAGAATCTCCTTCTTCTCCATCAGCAAACTTTCCTAAAAAAAATAAAAATTAAAAAAAAAAAATGTGAAAAAGACGACGTTTACATCCAGCGATTGTTGGCGAGGTGTTTATAATATGAATGATCCCGTCCTCGTAATTACATCTCACCACAAAGAGAATTTCTAGATAGTTTTTGGGAACGACGGCAGCAGATTTCCCGTTTTAATTTATTAATCAGAAGTGAACATAATGAAGAGGCATGAAACCATTATAAACGAGAGCGCAGCTTCCTCCCGGAATACTGAGAGGTGATAGTCGGATTTTTTCACATACTAGAAATTTTTTTGCTAGAAAATGTACTTAGAACCCCCAAGTATTATCTATTTTCTGAAGGCAGAGGCCCTGGAGAATAAAATGGTGGCTGTTGGAATTTTTCGTTGGATGATATTTGCACAGCTGTTGATCAAACGCATATTTTTCACATGCACCTATGTATGTGTGCCGGACCTACATGCACATTTGCATTTGCATGTGAGTGCAGGCTGACAGGGGTGCTTTGATTTTTTTTTTTTTTTGTATTATTATTATTTTGATTTATAATTTTATTTTTTCCGTTATTTAATTTTTATTATTTCTATTTTTTATATTTATTTTATATTTTTTATTCTATTTAATTTATAATTTGATTTATTTCACTTAATTTTTTTATAGGATTCTGATTTACATTTTTTAAATTATATATTTTTTCATATATATATATATATATATATATATATATATATATATATATACAGTATACACACACACATGCACACATACAGTGTATATATCTATAATTTGATTTCTTTCACTTACTTTTTTAGGATTTTGGTAATTATTTATTTTAAATGAGATATATATATATATATATATATATATACATACATACATATACATATACATACACACAAAAAATAAATGATTAAAATAAATAATAAACATTTTTTAAACCGAATCCCTAAAAAATTAAGTGAATTAAATCAAATTATAAAATATATACACTGTATATGTGTGTGTGTATTTTTATATATATATATATGTGTATGTATATGTGTGTCTGTGTGTATATTATAATATATTATATATATATTTATATATATATTTTATATTTTTATATTATTTCCACCAGATCATCCCCCACAGCTATCACCTTTTGTATCACCTCCCCCTTCCTTTAGATTGTAAGCTCCACGAGCCGGGCCCTCCTTTTCCTTCTGTACTGAAATGTATTGTAATTGTACTTTCTCCCTTATATTGTAAAGCGCTGCGCAAACTGTTGGGGCTATATAAATCCTGTATAATAATTATATATATATACATATATATATATATATATATATATATATATATATATTATATATAAAATAAAAATTTAAATAAATAAAAAATGTAAACCACAATCCTAAAAAATTAAGGAAAATAAATCAAATTTATAAAATATATACACTGTATATACGTGTATGTACATATATATATATATATTATATATATATTTATATATATATATGTTATATAAAATAAAAATTAAAATAAATAATAAAAAAAATGTAAACCACAATCCTAAAATATTAAGTGAAATAAATCAATAAATCAAATTATAAAACACACACTGTATATGTGTATGTATGTGTGTGTGTGTGTATATATATATATATATATAAATTAAAATAAATAACAAAAAAATGTAAACCACAATCCTAAAAAATTTAAATAAATAATTAAAAAATATAAACCGAAATCCTAAAAAGTTAAGTGACATGAGTATTCAAATTATAAAATATATACACTGTATATGTGTATATATATATATATATATATATATATATATATATATACACACACACATACACACATGTATTATACACATACACAGTGTATATATTTTATAATTTGAATCATGTCACTTAACTTTTTTAGGATTTCGGTTTATTTTTTTTTAATTATTGTATTTAAATTTTTTATTTGTGTGTATATATATATATATATATTTTTCTTTTTTTTTTTTTTTGGGGGGGGGTGTTCTTTTTTTTTTTTTGTCAACTGCAACCATGATCCTGGTATATCTCCTTGCTGCCCAGGACATTTACATACATACGATGGGAAGCAAGCGGTTAATTTATTAGATGCAAACGTAATGAAACAAATATAACAAGAGCCTGGTTCCCCCCCCCCCCCCCCCCTCCCGGAATATTGGAAGGTAACCTTGTGTTTTAGCGGACAGTGAGGATTTTTCTTGGTTTCTGTATTTTGTTGATGTGACACCAGAGGCAACGCTGCGACAGAAGGCCCCCCCCCCCCGGAATGACCTTGATAGTAGTTAGACTTGTGAGGACGGTGTCATCCGTGGTAATGTAATCCATGGAGGAATCTGATCCACGACAGAATTCCCCACCACCACCACCGTGGCCCCCGCCGCTACGCACAGCAATTATCAGCTTCAGAAGGAGGAGAACCCCCCCCCCCCCAAGGCCCTGACCCCTCCAGCCAAACGCAGAAATAGGGTTTTAATAAATATGAACATTTGCAGATGGGATGACACAAGGACATAAAGTCTGGACAGTTCCATAGTTAGTCTGGCTGAAAAAAGACAAAAATCCATCCAGTTCAACCATTAAAAAAAAAAAAGATTGCTACCTGACACAGGCCATACATGGTTGGAATTCCGAACGATTTTTCGTCCAAAAATCGAAAACGTCGTTCGCTCGGTAATCCGATGGTGGCAATCAATGATTTCGAAAATTGGCCGACCAAGTTATAAAGTTCACCCCATATAACAGGCGAAACTTCTGCTCCTTCCAGGTCACGGCTCATGTGCGTATTCTTTTCGGAAAAACGGTCATACTATTTGACCATCAAGACAAAAATCGGTTGTTGTTTTTTCACGAATTTTCCAACATGCCCGATCACTAAGAAGGGGAGGAACCATGAAAATCGTTGACCCCACTAACAGAGCGAAAATCGTCCGAATTTTGACCCATGTATGGCCGGCATTTATAACTAAATCCCCCATCTAGCGCCTTCCCGCGGCATACGATACACTTTGTGGAGGAGAACAGAAGATCGTTCTGTGTAGCTCCAGAAGCTCAATGAAGCCTCGGGAAACCTGTCCAAAAGTTGTGTCGGTAATTGGTGTCACCGGATGGGGAGCTGAATGCTTCGCCACTCCGGGGAATGCAAACTCCATATGTTTTGAAATGAGATGACAACGGAGGAGAGCACACATTGGAAGTGGGGTTTGTTCTGAGGACCAAAAGGACTGCATTCTGCTGCTTCAAGAGAATCTGAACCCAAGATAGAAAATGTCATATATTGCAGCTTACCGGATCTTGGATGTGGCAGCTGCATTAGTTTTCTTTTTGTATCTGGTGATTCCGCCACTAACACAATTCCTGTCCTAGGGTGACAACGCTCTCGTGACTATCCATAAAAGAGCAGTGTGGTCACTCCAAAACAGAGCTACAGAACACATTCTCCTCTACTCTCCTCTCTTCTCTCCCCTGCTCTTCTCTCCCCTTCTCTTCTCTTCTCTTCTCTCCCCTTCTCTTCTCTCCTCTTCCCTTCTCTTCTCTCCCTTTCTCTTCTCTTTTCTCCCCTTCTCTTCTCTTTTCTCCCCTTCTCTTCTCTTTTCTCCCCTTCTCTTCTCTCCCCATCTCTTCTCTTTTCTCCCCTTCTCTTCTCTCTCCCCTTCTCTTCTCTTCTCTCCCTTCTCTCTCTCTCTCTTCTCCCCTTCTCTTCTCTCCTCTCCCCTTCTCTTCTCTCCTCTTCTCTTCTCTCCCCTTCTCTTCTTTCCCCCTTCTCTTCTCTTCTCTCTCCTTCTCGTCTCTTCACTTCTCTTCTCCTTTCTTTTTCTTCCCTTCTCTTTTCCTTCCCTTCTCTTCCCTCCTCTCCTCTCTTCTTTCCCTTCCCTCCTCTCCTGTTTCCCTTCCCTTCTCTCCCCCTTCATTTCTCTTCTCTGTTCTTCCCTTCTTATCTTTTCCCTCTTTCCCTTCCTTTCTCTCTTCTCTTTCCCTTCCCTTTTTCTTCTCTTCTCCTTCTGCTCTTTCCCTTCTCTTCTCCTTCTTCTTCACTTCTCTTCCCTCCTCTCCTCTTTTTCTTCTCGTCTCCGTCTTCTTCTATTCCCTCCTCTCATCTTTTCCTTCCCTTCTTATCTTTTCCCTCTCTCCCTTCCCTCTCCTCTCTTCCCTCCTCTCCTCTTTCCCTTCCGCTCCCCTACTCCTCCTCTTTCACCTTATTTTGTCTTCCTTTCTCTTCTCTTCCCTTTTTATCTTTTCCCTCTCCTCTCTTCCCTGCTCTCCTCTTTCCCTTCCCTATCCTCTCTTCCCTCCTCTCCTCTCTCCCTTCCCTCTCCTCTCTTCCTTCCTCTCCTCTCTCCCTTCCCTTTCCCTATCCTCTCTTCCCTGCTCTCCTCTTACCCTTCCCTTCCCTATCCTCTCCTCTCTCCCTTCCCTTCCCTATCCTCTCTTCCCTCCCTCTCCTCTCTCCCTTCCCTTTCCTCTTCCCTCCTCTCCTCTCTCCCTTCCCTTTCCTCTTCCCTCCTCTCCTCTCTCCCTTCCCTCTCCTCTCTTCTCTCCTCTCTCCCTTCCCTCCTCTCTCTTTTCCTTCCCTTCTCTTCTCTCCCCCTTCCCTTCCGCTCCCCTACTCCTCCTCTTTCACCTTAATTTGTCTTCCTTTCTCTTCTCTTCTTATCTTTTCCCTCTCTTTCCTTCCCTTCCCTATCCTCTCTTCCCTCCTCTCCTCTTTCCCTTCCCTTCCCTTTCTCTTCTTTATTTTTTAATTTCATTTGAGTAGAAGCACGCACAAATGCGGCAGTCGCGTGTTTCTATTTTTTTAATGGGAATAAAAACACCAAAAATGTACAAATCTGCCCAATTTGAGCTCCAAAGCTTGTTTGAGCTTCAGGCGACTTGGAGCATTCTGCTTCAGGCAACTTGGAGTGGAGATGTGAACCATCTCCATAGAGTACTTTTGATCCCCCCCCCCCCCCCCCCGAGAGTTTTGGAACTTTGCGGTACAAAACGCTCAGGTGTGTGCCTTTCGTCTATAGAAGTCCTTCCAGTATGTAATGGGGGGGGGGGGTCTGTGGCCCCGCCAAGTGTCACGGAGTTGAAGGGCCGACTATTATCAGAGTGACAACTGGTGGGAAATCCGTCTCCCAGACACGTGACACCTGCAGGACTGTTGCCGCCGGCGTTGCCGCCTGCCCTCAGCCCCTCCGTAATTGCGGCGCGGTCTGCGATCTTCTAATTACACGTGTAATTGGCGGATTTCACCAGCAGCTGCAGATGGCGGCTTGTCTGTCTCTGTGCTGTCAGGAGCAATTCCCCGCTTCCCCCGTGGGCTCCTACGCCTGCAGTCCTGCCCGTCCCTTCTAGCAGGGAAGAGGAGCACGTCACAGCTTACCAATCCCTAATGGTGGCGGCTGCATTCGTTTTCCTTTCATCTGATGATCCGCCCAGCAACACACACTTCCTGTCTTAGGGTGGCCCCACTCCACCAGAGGAGCAACGGAGACACCTTTGGACAGCAAGCTGGATTTTAGATGAACGAATTAAAGTCGAGCTCCACAGAACACTTTTATTTTTTCGGGTCTAAACACGCCTCTCCTCTGAAATGCAATCCACTTTCTAGATCGCTTTTCAGAGGCAATAGACAGTTTAAAATCTCATTTTTGCCTTCAACCGTGTGGCTCGCTCACGCTGCGGGCTGTTTCCAATGCAATTCTGCCTGCGATTCTAAATCGCACTGCCATTGGTGTTTGGGGGCCGTTTGTTTTTTAATGATGACTGAAACGTGGTGCGCAGGGGCGGACTGACCATTTGGAAACTCGGGTACTGCCCGAGGGCCCGGGGTCAGTAGGGGGCCCCATGAGATGCCCCTGGTACCTTTTTCATAGGCTTTTTTGAGTTTGGGCAAGGACACAGGGGCCCCATGATCCCCTATTGCCCGGGGGCCCCATGAGTTGTCAGTCCGCCCCTGGTGGTGAGGTTTTGCCGCGGCCAGCGTGCAATCGCGGCAAAACCCACACATGACGTTTGTCGCCCAAGAAGGAACGGGAGCATCTTTTGGGGTGACAAACTTCATGCGATGCATTTTTGCTGTGGGATTGTGTCGCGGCAAAATCGCACCGCATTTCAGGCGCCAATAAAAACGAATGGCGCTCAAGCATGCGTGGTGTGCTTTGCCAGAAATGCAGTGTGGTTTGGAATCGCAGGCAGATTCGCGACAATTCTACCCGTGATCCCAAATCACAAGATGTGAACTGGGGGGGCTTAGCGTGATTTTTAAACACACAATTTCTTTGGCGTTGTGGCGCAATTGCCACAGCATAATAACGCCGCATTTTGGGATGCCATTCACAAGAACAGAACCCAAACAAGCATCTCGCACTTTGGCGTGGCGGTCGGAATTGCGTCAATTCCGAATCGCTTATTGAGAGCTGAGAGGATTTGAGGTAAGGAAATCTCCGCCATCTTTTAACAGCTATCGCTTTTGCAGGACTGACGCTGCAAGCGTTCAACAATGGACCGATTCATCCGACGCAACAAATACTTCCTTGTCAATGTTACCGGCCGGAGGAAAATCAGTATTTCTGGGCTGAAAAGACAGAAAATCGCGGCGTGTTAGAAAGTTTCTGTGCGGAGTTCGATGTCATGAAAATATTTGTACAGCAGATGGCTGGCCTATTGTCTTAAAGCAGAACTCCGGGAGTTTCTAAGAAAAAGAAAAAACCCTACAGTGGGGCTCCACAGCACTGCAAGGGTTAAAGCTTGTCAAGTCTACAGGGGTAGAGGTATGAGCTGTAAGACTTCAGCCTCCCGTACACTACCTCCAGCCTGTGACACCAATGATGGGGCACTATTCCTCCCACTGACACCAATGATGGGGCACAATTCCTCCCACTGACACTAATGATGGGGCATTATTCCTCCCACTGACACCAATGATGGGACACTATTCCTCCCACTGACACCAATGATGGGGCACTATTCCTCCCACTGATATCAATGATGGGGCACTATTCCTCCCACTGACACCAATGATGGGGCACTATTCCTCCCACTGATACCAATGATGGGGCACTATTCCTCCCACTGATACCAATGATGGGGCACTATTCCTCCCACTGACACCAATGATGGGGCACTATTTCTCCCACTGACACCAATGATGGGGCACTATTCCTCCCACTGACACCAATGATGGGGCACTATTCCTCCCACTGACACCAATGATGGGACACTATTCCTCCCACTGATACCAATGATGGGGCACTATTCCTCCCACTGACACCAATGATGGGGCACTATTCCTCCCACTGATACCAATGATGGGGCACTATTCCTCCCACTGATACCAATGATGGGGCACTATTCCCCACTGATACCAATGATGGGGCACTATTCCTCCCACTGATACCAATGATGGGGCACTATTCCTCCCACTGATACCAATGATGGGGCACTATTCCTCCCACTGACACCAATGATGGGGCACTATTTCTCCCACTGACACCAATGATGGGGCACTATTCCTCCCACTGACACCAATGATGGGGCACTATTCCTCCCACTGACACCAATGATGGGACACTATTCCTCCCACTGATACCAATGATGGGGCACTATTCCTCCCACTGACACCAATGATGGGGCACTATTCCTCCCACTGATACCAATGATGGGGCACTATTCCTCCCACTGACACCAATGATGGGGCACTATTTCTCCCACTGACACCAATGATGGGGCACTATTCCTCCCACTGACACCAATGATGGGGCACTATTCCTCCCACTGACACCAATGATGGGACACTATTCCTCCCACTGATACCAATGATGGGGCACTATTCCTCCACTGACACCAATGATGGGGCACTATTCCTCCACTGATACCAATGATGGGGCACTATTCATCCAACTGATACCAATGATGGGGCACTATTCCTCCACTGACACCAATGATGGGACACTATTCCTCCCACTGATACCAATGATGGGGCACTATTCCTCCAACTGACACCAATGATGGGGTACTATTCCTCCCACTGACGAAAATAAAACCCCGTCTTTGCGTGGACATTCCTTCCTTTGGAGATATAGTTGGAGGTAATGAGAAAAGGACCCTGAAGGAACTTCTCTTGCCACGTGAAGCCTATTTGCCTTTCATAAATCAACCTACTTGTATCAGGTCACAACCCAAGGGGACATTTTGAGACCCACTGGTGTGCAGAAGCTACCTGCCCAGATCCTGACACCAAACAACCTCTACCCTAGTTGGGGGTAATAAGAAATGTTGTAGGGTATCCAGTGCCACAGTGACTCTCTCAAGCATTTGTTTGCTGTATAGTCAGCCTTAGGCTAGTCATGGACCTCCCTTTTGCTCTCAGGGAGACATTTGCCTAAGGGCATCTTCATGTTATTGGCAATGCTAGGACCTACTGCTACTTCATGTGTGACTTCCTCACGACCTGAAGCATTCATGGGCAGCAAACACACTTTCCTTCTCCATTCTCATTGAGAAAAAGGAAGTATATCTATGAGCTATAACAAGCAATTCTGATGTTGGAAGTGCAGGATTAATCCTACATTAAATTTAGTTTTCACGAGTTGAGGTTGTTGGCTTCCAGCCCAGGTGTCACTTAGTACTTTCCTCACGTTTGGGGTTGTTGAATTCCAGCCCAGGTATTGCTTGGTGGTCTCCTCATTGTTGATTTCCAGGCCAGGTATCCCTTGGTGCTCTCCTCATGTTTGGGGGTTGTTGGCTTCCAGCCCAGGTATTGCTTGGTGGTCTCCTCATTATTGAGATTGTTGATTTCCAGCCCAGGTGTCACTTGGTGCTTTTCTCATATTTGGGGTTGTTGGCTTCCAGCCCAGGTATTGCTTGGTGGTCTCCTCATTGTTGATTTCCAGGCCAGGTATCCCTTGGTGCTCTCCTCATATTTGGGGTTGTTGGCTTCTAGCCCAGGTATTGCTTGGTGGTCTCCTCATTGTTGATTTCCAGCCCAGGTATTGCTTGGTGGTCTCCTCATTGTTGAGATTGTTGAATTCTAGCCAAGGTATTGCTTGGTGCTCTCCTCATTGTTGATTTCCAGGCCAGGTATCCCTTGGTGCTCTCCTCATAGCTGGGGGGGGTTGTTGACTTTCAGCCCAGGTATTGCTTGGTGCTCTCCTCATTGTTGATTTCCAGCCCAGGTATTCCTTGGTGCTCTCCTCATATTTGGGGTTGTTGGCTTCCAGCCCTGGTATTGCTTGGTGGTCTCCTCATTGTTGATTTCCAGGCCAGGTATCCCTTGGTGCTCTCCTCATATTTGGGGTTGTTGGCTTCCAGCCAAGGTATTGCTTGGTGGTCTCCTCAATGTTGAGATTGTTGATTTCCAGCCCAGGTATCACTTGGTACTTTCCTCGCGGTTGGAGTTGTTGAATTCCAGGCCAGGTATTGCTTGGTGCTCTCCTCATATTTGGGGTTGTTGACTTTCAGCCCAGGTATTACTTGGTGGCCTCCTCATAGTTGAGGTTGTCAACAAGACGTGACAATACATTTTTTATGGTCGGAATACAGCCAGTAGCCCTTTGATCTTATTCTTGATTCTCCAGGTGATCCAGATCATAATTTTGATTCCCCCAGTTGATCCAGATCATTATCTTAATTTTACAGTTGTTCCAGATCATTATCTTGATTTTTCCAGTTGTTCCAGATCATTATCTTGATTTTCCAGTTGTTCCAGATCTACTTCATGTGTGACTTCCCTCACGACCTGAAGCATTCATGGGCAGCAAACACTTTCCTTCTCCATTCTCATTGAGAAAAAGGAAGTATATCTATGAGCTATAACAAGCAATTCTGATGTTGGAAGTGCAGGATTAATCCTACATTAAATTTAGTTTTCACGAGTTGAGGTTGTTGGCTTCCAGGCCAGGTGTCACTTGGTGCTTTACTCACGTTTGGGGTTGTTGAATTCCAGCCCAGGTATTGCTTGGTGGTCTCCTCATTGTTGATTTCCAGGCCAGGTATCCCTTGGTGCTCTCCTCATGTTTGGGGTTGTTGGCTTCCAGCCCAGGTATTGCTTGGTGGTCTCCTCATTGTTGATTTCCAGCCCAGGTGTCACTTGGTGCTTTCCTCATATTTGGGGTTGTTGGCTTCCAGCCCAGGTATTTCTTGGTGGTCTCCTCATTGTTGATTTCCAGGCCAGGTATCCCTTGGTGCTCTCCTCATATTTGGGGTTGTTGGCTTCCAGCCCAGGTATTGCTTGGTGGTCTCCTCATTGTTGAGATTGTTGATTTCCAGCCCAGGTATCACTTGGTACTTTCCTCACGGTTGGAGTTGTTGAATTCCGGGCCAGGTATTGCTTGGTGCTCTCCTCATATTTGGGGTTGTTGACTTTCAGCCCAGGTATTACTTGGTGGTCTCCTCATAGTTGAGGTTGTCAACAAGACGTGACAATACATTTTTTATGGTCGGAATACAGCCAGTAGCCCTTTGATCTTATTCTTGATTCTCCAGGTGATCCAGATCATAATTTTGATTCCCCCAGTTGATCCAGATCATTATCTTAATTTTACAGTTGTTCCAGATCATTATCTTGATTTTTCCAGTTGTTCCAGATCATTATCTTGATTTTCCAGTTGTTCCAGATCTACTTCATGTGTGACTTCCCTCACGACCTGAAGCATTCATGGGCAGCAAACACTTTCCTTCTCCATTCTCATTGAGAAAAAGGAAGTATATCTATGAGCTATAACAAGCAATTCTGATGTTGGAAGTGCAGGATTAATCCTACATTAAATTTAGTTTTCACGAGTTGAGGTTGTTGGCTTCCAGGCCAGGTGTCACTTGGTGCTTTACTCACGTTTGGGGTTGTTGAATTCCAGCCCAGGTATTGCTTGGTGGTCTCCTCATTGTTGATTTCCAGGCCAGGTATCCCTTGGTGCTCTCCTCATGTTTGGGGTTGTTGGCTTCCAGCCCAGGTATTGCTTGGTGGTCTCCTCATTGTTGATTTCCAGCCCAGGTGTCACTTGGTGCTTTCCTCATATTTGGGGTTGTTGGCTTCCAGCCCAGGTATTTCTTGGTGGTCTCCTCATTGTTGATTCAGGCCAGGTATCCCTTGGTGCTCTCCTCATATTTGGGGTTGTTGGCTTCCAGCCCAGGTATTGCTTGGTGGTCTCCTCATTGTTGAGATTGTTGATTTCCAGCCCAGGTATCACTTGGTACTTTCCTCACGGTTGGAGTTGTTGAATTCCGGGCCAGGTATTGCTTGGTGCTCTCCTCATATTTGGGGTTGTTGACTTTCAGCCCAGGTATTACTTGGTGGTCTCCTCATAGTTGAGGTTGTCAACAAGACGTGACAATACATTTTTTATGGTCGGAATACAGCCAGTAGCCCTTTGATCTTATTCTTGATTCTCCAGGTGATCCAGATCATAATTTTGATTCCCCCAGTTGATCCAGATCATTATCTTAATTTTACAGTTGTTCCAGATCATTATCTTGATTTTTCCAGTTGTTCCAGATCATTATCTTGATTTTCCAGTTGTTCCAGATCTACTTCATGTGTGACTTCCCTCACGACCTGAAGCATTCATGGGCAGCAAACACTTTCCTTCTCCATTCTCATGAGAAAAAGGAAGTATATCTATGAGCTATAACAAGCAATTCTGATGTTGGAAGTGCAGGATTAATCCTACATTAAATTTAGTTTTCACGAGTTGAGGTTGTTGGCTTCCAGGCCAGGTGTCACTTGGTGCTTTACTCACATTTGGGGTTGTTGAATTCCAGCCCAGGTATTGCTTGGTGGTCTCCTCATTGTTGATTTCCAGGCCAGGTATCCCTTGGTGCTCTCCTCATGTTTGGGGTTGTTGGCTTCCAGCCCAGGTATTGCTTGGTGGTCTCCTCATTGTTGATTTCCAGCCCAGGTGTCACTTGGTGCTTTCTCATATTTGGGGTTGTTGGCTTCCAGCCCAGGTATTTCTTGGTGGTCTCCTCATTGTTGATTTCCAGGCCAGGTATCCCTTGGTGCTCTCCTCATATTTGGGGTTGTTGGCTTCCAGCCCAGGTATTGCTTGGTGGTCTCCTCATTGTTGAGATTGTTGATTTCCAGCCCAGGTATCACTTGGTACTTTTTCCTCACGGTTGGAGTTGTTGAATTCCGGGCCAGGTATTGCTTGGTGCTCTCCTCATATTTGGGGTTCTTGACTTTCAGCCCAGGTATTACTTGGTGGTCTCCTCATAGTTGAGGTTGTCAACAAGACGTGACAATACATTTTTTTTAGGGTCGGAATACAGCCAGTAGCCCTTTGATTTTATTCTTGATTCTCCAGGTGATCCAGATCATAATTTTGATTTCCCCAGTTGATCCAGATCATTATCTTAATTTTCCAGTTGTTCCAGATCATTATCTTTGATTTTTCCAGTTGTTCCAGATCATTATCTTGATTTTCCAGAGTTTCCAGATCATACTCTTGATTCTCGAGTTGATCCAGATAATTATTTTGATTCTCCAGTTGATCTAGATCATAATCCTGATTCTCCAGTTGATCCAGGCCATAATCTTGATTCTCCAGTTAATTTGAAACATAATCCGGATGCTCCAGTTGATCCAGGTCATAATCTTGATTCTGCAGTTCATCCAAAACATAATCTTGATTCTTCCGTTCATCCAAAACATAATCTTGATTCTTCCGTTCATCCAACACATTATCTTGATTCTCCAGGTGATCCAGATCATATTTTGATTCCTCAGTTGATCCAGATCATTATCTTGATTCTCCATTTGTTTCAGATCATACTGTTGATTCTTTAGTTGATCCAGATTATAATTTTGATTATCCAGTTGATCTAGATCATAATCCTGATTCTCCAGTTGATCCAGGCAATAATCTTGATTCTCCAGTTGATTTAAAACATAATAATCTGGATGCTCCAATTGATCCAGGTCATAATCTTGATTCTTCGATTCAATCAAAACATAATCTTGAATCTTCAGTTGATCAAAAGCATAATACTGACTTTCCAGTTGAACCAGATCATAATCTTGATTCTTCAGTTAATCTAAATCATAATCTTGATTCTTCAGGTGATCCAGATCATAATCTTGATTCTCCAGTTGATCCAGAGCATTATCTTGATTCTCCAGTTGCTCCAGATCATATTCTTGATTTTCCAGTAGATCTAGATCATACTCTTGATTCTCTAGCTGATCTAGATCATAAACCTGATTCTCCAGTTGATCCAGGCCATAATCTTGATTCTTCAGTCCATTCAAAACATAATCTTGTTCTTCAGTTGATCAAAAACATAATATTGATTTCCCAGTTGATCCAGGGCATTATCTTGATTCTCCAGTTGCTCCAGATCATATTCTTGATTTTACAGTAGATCTAGATCATACTGTTGATTCTCTAGTTGATCTAGATCATAATCCTGATTCTCTAGTTGATCCAGATTATAATTTTTTATTCTCTAGTTGATCTAGATTATAATCCTGATTTTCCAGTTGATCTAGGTCATAATCTTTATTCTCCAGTTGATCCAGATCATAATCTTGATTCTCCAGTTTATCCAAAACACAATCCTGATTCTCCAGTTGATCCAGGTCATAATCTTGAATCTCCAGTTGATCCAAAACATCATCGTGATTCTTCAGTTGATCCAAAAAACATAATCTTGATTCTCCAGTTGATCCAAAACACAATCTTGATTCTCCAGTTGATCCAAAACATAATCTTGACTTGCCAGTTAATCGAAAACATAATCTTGATTCTCCAGTTGATCCAAAACATACTTTTGATTCTTCCATTGATCCAAAACATAATCCTGATTCTCCAGTTGATCCAGGTCATAATATTGAATCTCCAGTTGATCCTAAACCTAATCTTGATTCTCCAGTTGATCCTGATCATAATCTTTATTCTCCAGTTGATCCAGATCATACTCTTGATTCCCTAATTGATCTAGATCATAATCTTGATTCTCCATCTGATCCAAAACATAATTCTGATTGTCCAGTTGATCAAGGTCATAATCTTGGATTTCCAGTTGATCCAAAACATAATCCTGATTTTCCAGTTGATCTAGGTAATAATTTTGTTTCTCCAGTTGATCCAAAACATAATCTTGATTCTCCAGTTGATCTTGATCATAATCCTTATTCTCCAGTTGATCCAGATCATACTCTTGATTCTCTAGTTGATCTAGATCATAATATTGAGTCTCCAGTTGATCTAGATCATAATCTTAATCTCCAGTTGATCCAGGTCATACATCATTTGATTCTTCAGTTGATCCAAAGCATAATCTTGATTCTCAGTTGATCCAAAACATAATCCTGATTCTCCAGTTGATCCAGGTAATAATTTTGTTTCTCCAGTTGATCCAAAACATAATCTTGAATCTCCAGTTGATCCAAAACATTCATCTTGATTCTTCAGTTGATCCAAAACATAATCTTGATATCTCCAGTTGATCCAAAACATAATCCTGATTCTCCAGTTGATCCAGGTCATAATTTTGTTTTCTCCAGTTGATCCAAAACATAATCTTGATTCTCCAGTTGATCTGGGTCATAATCTGGAATCTCCAGTTGTACTTGTCATGACCCCAGATCCAACAATCGTTCCGCCAGTTCCAGCCAATTCTTTCTGCTCAAAACTGGTTAAAAACCGTGCCAAAGGTCATCTTTCCCATAGCACACAGGATTCTGTCATGGGCCCATATCAAAGGCCCTTGTGAGAAATGTGGTTGCTCTTTCTGTGATTCATCATCTCCAAATGGCAGCCTAGAATGAGGAGATAACAGAGCGATTCCAAGGCTGGAAGTCAACATTTTCACGCTATGCCATTCATTGCTTACAACTGTGCTGCTAGCTGTGATTGGTCACAGTGATCACATGTACAGACTGGGCCAATCATAGCCCATCTGTAGCACGTGATCAGCTATGGCTAATCACAGCTGACCACAACAAAAAGTACTGAATAAATCAGTTTCATTCAGTAAAAATGTTTGCTTATACCAATGTTGAAAAAAATCTGAAGAATATATTTAAAAAATTTTTTTTTTAAAATATATTCTTCAGATTTTTTAAACATATAAAAAAGTAATTTTAACATATATTTTTACATATATTTGTAAATGCATTCCAAAAATGTAGATTTGTATTTTTAAAGACATACGGTATATTTGAAATGTATTTGTAAAAATATTTTTCATATATTTTGTAATAAAAACGCATTGGAACATGCAGTATATATATTTATTGAAATATATTTTGAAATGTATTGAATACGGCCAATATTGTAGTATTTGAAATATATTTTTCTTCCATGTGGGTAATAGCTGCGATTTTAAGTAGCGCGACTTGTAAAGAAAATATTATCGCAATATATTTTGTTTTTCTTCGTTTCTTTATCTGCGGATCGAAGGAGTTTTTCCTTTTATATTCACATATTGTCAGTTAGAGCGACCTTGCAAGTCACAAAGGAAAAATTTCTTTTTTTTTTTTGTTCCTGTTTAACCGCCCGTTACTTTGATATCTCATTGGGCGTGAAGCAGGGCGAATCGGTAAATGACTTCCCCATCTTCTGTACCCGAAATGTCATTTTAAAGCCGTCATCGATGGGATGATTTATAAAATAAAATGTATAATTTTTTTTTTAACTCGACTTTGAGAGAGAAATGGCCAAAAAGAGCCTTGCCTGTCCTGAAAAAAAAAAAAAAAAGTACCACGTTGTTATCCTAAATAATGAGGAAGTTATTGCGGAATCAACGATACAATCGGAAATGTTGCTCCCCTCCCCGTGGGAGGACACGGGGTACTTTTACTGCCATGCGGTGGTGGCCGGGGGCGGAGGGTGGGGGGGTTGTACTCTTCCAAAGAGGACTGTCGGATTTCTGATCGATTGCTTTCTGTGACCCCCCCCCCCCCGAGTGTCCTTTCCTCCAGCGTGACCCCCACCATGTCCATTACATGACCTTATTTGGACAGTGACATCAACCAGTATCCCGCCCCTTTGTTTACTTTCAGTTGCTGGTCAAGACACCCCCCTACTGAAATCAGAACTGTAAACAAAGGGGCGGGGATACTGGCTGATGTCATTACCCAAGTAAGATCATGGCCATGCCCCCTTTGTTTACTTTCAGTTGCTTGTCAGGAGACCCCCCCACTGACAACAGAACTGTAAACAGAGGCGCGGGGATACTGGCTGATGTCATTACCCAAATAAGGTCATGGCCATGTTTAGACAATGATGTTGGAACGCTTTTCCCGCCCATTTGTTTACACTCAGCATTACCCTGCTGACAACAGAATGTAAACAAAGGGGCGGGGATACTGGCTGATGTCATTACCCATATAAGGTCATGGCCATGTCTGGGCAAAGATGTTCGCTGCTTCCCCCGACCCTTTGTTTACATTCAGAGTGTGCTTCTCCCCCCTTGTGACCCCCACCGCCATGCTTCCCAGGCTCCTCTGCCCCACCTACATGCCTGAGACCCGTATGGTGGGTGTGGCTTTGTGGAGGGGAGGGAAACCAGTGAACCTCCATTCACTGATCTCTCCCCTCGCTAGAGTGAACCCAGAAGCGACGTGTTTCTTAAGTCACTTTCCCAGGTTGTTTTTGACCCTCCACCCCATCCCCCCCCACCCACCATGTCCATTCCATGACCTTATTTGGGTAGTGACATCAACCAGTATCCCGCCCCTTTGTTTACTTTCAGTTGCTGGTAAGGAGTTCCCCCTGCTGACATCAGAATTGTAAAAAGATGGGCGGGGATACTGGCTGATGTCATTACCCAAATAAGGTCATGGCCATGTTTGGACAATGATGTCAGAACGCTTCCCCGCCCATTTTTTTTACACTCAGCAGAAAATGTAAACAAAGGGGCGGGATATTGGCTGGTGTCATTACCCAAATAAGGCCATGGCCCCTTTGTTTACTACAGTTGATGGTCAGGAGACCCCCCCAGCTGACAACAGAACTGTAAACAAAGGGGTGAGGATACTGGCTGATGTCATTACCCAAATAAGGTCATGGCCATGTTTGGACAATGATGTCAGAACGCTTTCCCCACCCATTTGTTTACACTCAGCAGAAAAAGAAAACAAAGGGGCGGGGATACTGGCTGGCATCATTACCCAAATAAGGTCATGACCATGTCTGGGCAAAGATGTTTGCTGCTTCCTCCGACCCTTTGTTTAGGTGTCAGTTGGGGAGTTTCCTGATGAACAGCTGAATGTAAACTAACACGGGGGGAGGTCAGTATCCAAATAAGGCAATAGCCATATATGGACAATGATCGCACCAGCATATCCACCTCTTTGTTTACTTTTAGCATTCCCCTGCTGACAGCTGGGTATAAACGAAAGGGTGGAGTCATTACCCAATACTTGGAGGTTGACGTCGGCCGGCTTCCCCTGCTCCTTTGATTACTTTCGGGGGTCAGCTGGGGAATTTCCTGGCTGAATGCTGAATGTAAACAAAGTCAGTGGGGGCGGGGTATGACCATATTTGGACAATGATGTTGGCCAGCTTGCTCCCCCCCCCCATTATTTGTTTACATTCATCTGTCCATGAGCCGCAGGTGAAGGGGTCAGGGAGGAGTCATTGGTTGCTAGGATGCCAGCAGCCGCCAGCTCCATACCAACCAGGAGCCCTGATGGGGAAGCTGTCACATGACATGCCTCAGGGGTCCCTCTGTATAACTCCTGAGGTAGATCTACCATTTAACACCCCCTCATAGATTTCTCTATTATAACCCCCCCTCATAGATCTCCGTATTACACCCCCTCATAGATCTCCGTATTACACACCGCCCCTCATAGATCTCCGTATTACACACCGCCCCTCATAGATCTCCGTATTACACCCCCCCTCATAGATCTCCGTATTACACCCCCCCTCATAGATCTCAGTATTACACCTCCTCATAGATCTCCTTATTACACCCCCCCCTCATAGATCTCCGTATTACAACCCCCTCATAGATCTCCGTATTACACCCCCCCTCATAGATCTCTGTATTACACCCCCCCTCATAGATCTCCGTATTACACCCCCATCATAGATCTCCGTATTACACCCCCTCATGGATCTCCGTATTACACCCCCTCATGGATCTCCGTATTACACCCCCCTCATAGATCTCCGTATTACACCCCCTCTCCGTATTACACCCCCCTCATAGATCTCTGTATTACAACCCCCCTCTCCGTATTACACCCCCTCATGGATCTCCGTATTACACCCCCCTCATAGATCTCCGTATTACACCCCCCTCATGGATCTCCGTATTACACCCCCCTCTCCGTATTACACCCCCCCATAGATCTCCGTATTACACCCCCCCATAGATCTCCGTATTACACCCCCCTCATAGATCTCCGTATTACACCCCCTCTCTGTATTACACACCCCCCTCATAGATCTCCGTATTACACCCCCCCTCATAGATCTCCGTATTACATCCCCCCCTCATAGATCTCAGTATTACCCTCCTCATAGATCTCCGTATTACACCCCCTCATAGATCTCCGTATTACACCCCCCCTCATAGATCTCCGTATTACACCCCCCCTCATAGATCTCAGTATTACACCCCCTCATAGATCTCCGTATTACACCCCCCTCATAGATCTCCGTATTACAACCCCCTCTCCGTATTACACCCCCCTCATAGATCTCTGTATTACACCCCCCTCTCCGTATTACACCCCTCATGGATCTCCGTATTACACCCCCCTCATAGATCTCCGTATTACACCCCCCTCTAGATCCGTATTACACCCCCCCCAAGATCTCCGTATTACATAGATCTCCGTATTACACCCCCCCATAGATCTCCGTATTACACCCCCCTCATAGATCTCCGTATTACACCCCCCTCATAGATCTCCGTATTACACCCCCCTCATAGATCTTTGTATTACACCCCCCTCTCTGTATTACACCCCCCCCCCCATAGATCTCCGTATTACACCCCCCTCATAGATCTCCGTATTACACCCCCCTCTCTGTATTACACACCCCCCCCCCATAGATCTCCGTATTACACCCCCCCACCCCCTCCGTGCCCCGGCCGAGGTGCTGAAACAAAAGGACTCCCGGGACAGGTCCCTCTCATTGTGTGACAGGCGCGCTCCCCGTGCGCGCGCTGCGCGTCCCCCCTCAGGTGCAGCAGCAGAGCTCCCTCGTCCCCGCGCGAGCCGGGCGCGCTCCCCCCACCTCAGGTGCAGAGAGGAGAGGAGGTGGGCGGGGCCCCGGGAGAAGCCGGCCGGCCAATGAGCGCCGGCGGACAAGTCACGTGGTCCGGCGCTGGGCTCGCGCCCTGCTGTGGTGTGTGAAGGGGGATGAGGAGAGCGGAGCATCACCGACACAGCGAGAGAGAGAGAGAGAGAGAGAGAGAACGGTGAGTACCGGGGGGAGGGGGCGGGGCTGAGATGTGTGGATTCCTCCCCGGCCGGTGTGACCGGACTGACGACCTGCAACCCCCCCCACCCATCATCCGTACACCCCGCCGGGAGCTAATACAAGTACCAGAGTCCCCATACCTCCTACCATGGGCCTGTGTATGGAGCTCCGACTGGGAGAGGGGCGATCAGGAACCCCCCCAATCAGCATCTGTACTCTTCATCTGTATAGCAGCTAATATAAGTACTTGCAGAGCTCAGACTGGGAGAGGGGCGATCAGGAAGGACCCCCCCTCCCCCAACCGGCATCTGTACTCTCTTCATTCACCTCTGCATTCATTCATCCCCCTAGGAGGACCTGCCTGTATAGCAGCTAATATAAGTACCTGACCGCCTGTACAGCAGAGCTCAGACTGGGGGAAGGAATAAGTAGGGACGATGGGGGGAGGGGTGATCAAGAGCCCCCCCCAACCAACATCTATATTAATCTCTACATTTCCTAAAATATTCAATGGATCTGTATTTATAGCAGCTAATATAAATACCTGACTGTACAGCAGAGCTCAGACTGTGGGCGGGGCGATCAAGAGGCCCCCCCCCCCAACATCTATACTCTCTTCATTCACCTCCACATTTAATAATCCTCATACAAGGTTCCTGCATGTATAGCAGCTAGTAGAAGTACAGACTGGGAGAAGAAATAAGTAGGAGGATGGTGGGGGGAGGGGTGATCAAGAGGGACCCCCCCCCCATTCCAACATCTATACTCAACATCTATATTCACCTCTACATTTCTTAAAAACACACAATGGATCTGTGTTTACAGCAGCTAATATAAGTACCTGACCGCCTGTACAGCAGAGCTCAGACTGTGGGAGGGAAGGGGGATTTGGTGGTTTCCAGGACACACTCCATTCATTTCTGAGTTTAATAAACGTCATACAATGGATCTGTATTCATACCGTCCCTTTATATCAGCTAGTATAAGTACCTGGCCGCCTGTACAGCAGAGCTCAGACTGGGAGAAGGAACGGGGGGGGGGGGATCAGGTGGTCTCCAGGACACACACAGACAGAAGCTTTGTTCATTTCTACATTTACTAATCATTATACAAGGTGCCTGCATTTATTATAGCAGCTAGTATAAATACAGCGGAGCTCAGACTGGGAGAAGGAATAAGTAGGATGGTGGGGGAAGGGGTGATCAGGGTGATGCCCCCCCCCCTCCCCACTATCACTAAAGCCTGGCTTCTTTTCCTTACATGGATAAGCTCAGTGGAATCTTACAGAGTAGGGGGTGGTGCTTAGTGCAGTACCTCCCACATAGGAACGCCCATAAATTGGCCTGCGGCCTGGGGTGGAGCAACAACCGCACTACAGAGAGAAGTAGAGACTTAATATTACTGTACCTCCCACATAGGAACGCCCATAAATTGGCCTGCGGCCTGGGGTGGAGCAACAACCAAACTACAGAGAGAAGTAGGGATCTGATATTGCTGTACCTCCTACATAGGAACGCCCATAAATCGGGCTGCAGCCTGGGGTTGCGTGACAACCACACTATAGACAGAAGTAGGGATATGATATTGCTGTCCCTCCCCCAATGGAAAAGCCCATAAATCGGGCTGCAGCCTGGGGTGGTGCGATAACCACATTACAGACAGAAGTAGGGATCTGATATTCCTGTACCTCCCACATAGGAACGCCCATAAATTGGGTTGCAGCCTGGGGTGGCGCGACAACCACGTTACAGACAGAAGTAGGGATCTGCTATTGCTGTCCCTCCCCCAATGGGAACACCCATAAATCAGGCTGCAGCCTGGGGTGGAGCAACAACCACACTACAGAGAGAAGTAGGGGGATCTGATATTACTGTAGCCTCCCACTACATAGGAACGTACCTCCCCATAGAAACGCCCATAAATCAGGCTGCAGCCTGGGGTGAAGCAACAACCACACTACAGAGAGAAGTAGGGATCTGATATTCCTGTACCTCCCACATAGGAACGCCTATAAATCGGGCTGCAGCCTGGGGTGGCGCGACAACCACACTATAGACAGAAGTGTGGATCTGATATTGCTGTCTGTCCCCCATGGGAACGCCCATAAATTGGGCTGCAGCCTGTGGTGGAGCAACAACCACACTACAGAGAGAAGTAGGGATCTGATATTGTTGTCCCTCCCCCAATGGGAACGCCCATAAATCGGGCTGCAGCCTGGGGTGGAGCAACAACCACACTATAAACAGAAGTAGGGATCTGATATTCCTGTACCTCCCACATAGGAACGCCCATAAATTGGCCTGTGGCCTGGGGTGGAGCAACAACCACACTACAGAGAGAAGTAGGGATCTGATATTGTTGTCCCTCCCCCAATGGGAACGCCCATAAATCGGGCTGCAGTCTGGGGTGGAGCAACAATCACACTATAAACAGAAGTAGGGATCTGATATTCCTGTACCTCCCACATAGGAACGCCCATAAATCAGGCTGCAGCCTGGGGTGGCGTGACAACCACACTATAGACAGAAGTGGGGATCTGATATTGCTGTCTGTCCCCCCATGGGAACGCCCATAAATTGGGCTGCAGCGTGGGTGTGGAGCAACAACCACACTACAGAGAGAAGTAGGGATCTGATATTTCTGTACCTCCCACATAGAAACATCCATAAATCGGGCTGCAGCCTGGGATGGAGCAACAGCCACACTACAGAGAGAAGTAGGGATCTGATATTACTGTACCTCCCACATAGGAACGCCCGTAAATTGGCCTGGGGTGGAGCAACAACCACACTACAGAGAGAAGTAGGGATCTGATATTACTGTACCTCCCACATAGGAACGCCCATAAATCAGGCTGTAGCCTGGGGTGGCGCAACAACCACACTACAGAGAGAAGTAGGGATCTGATATTGTTGTCCCTCCCCCAATGGGAACGCCCATAAATCGGGCTGCAGTCTGGGGTGGAGCAACAACCACACTACAGACAGATGTATAGATCTGATATTACTGTACCTCCCTCATAGGAACGCCCATATATTGGGTTGCAGCCTGGGGTGGAGCAGCCATACTACAGATCTAATATTACTGTACCTCCCCCATAGGGACACCCATAAATTGGGTTGCAGCCTGGGGTGGAGCTACAACCACACTACAGACAGAAGTATAGATCTGATATTGCTGTACCTCCCCCATAAATCGGGCTGCAGCTACAACCACACTACAGACAGAAGTATAGATCTGATGTTACTATACCTCCCCCATAGGAAATCCCATAAATTGGGTTGCAGCCTGGGGTGGAGCGACAACCACACTACAGACAGAAGTATAGATCTGATATTGCTGTACCTCCCCCATAAATCGGGCTGCAGCCTGGGGTGGAGCTACAACCACACTGTACATGTAGAACTTTGTCCCATCTTCCAGTGAGCTTCGTAAGCCTGGCTATGAGGTCGGACAGGGCGCCCCCTGCAGCTGCCCGACAACGCCGCTAGCAAGGAGACGGCCACTTGCTTGCCTCCGCTCCAAACACTTGGGGCAACAGGAACCCAAGGGGGAGGGATTGATGGATGACACGCCCCTCCCTATTTTCTCTTGCTGAGCGCAGGTCTGTAGCAGTCGCCATCTTGCTAGCTGCGTTGTCGGCTGCGGGTGGAGGGGGGTGTGTCCTGCGTGACCGTGTAGAGCCTTCCTTCTGATGTCTGGGATGGAGGAGTTGATGTTGTCCCTCCTGGGATAGGATGCTGAGCGTCATCATGGCCAGAGCTGTCCCTGGAGTAGAGCGTCCCACCCTGGCCCCCCGGGGCCCCCACCCTGGCCCCAGTCCTGTCCTCCCATGCTGTGTACACGGAGGGGGGAATGCAGTGAACTCGCAGGGTGCAGGTCATGGTATGTGAGCGGAGGACGGCTCTGAAGGATGTGTTGTGCTTCAGGTTGCTATGGTTGTTGCTAATATACATGTGAGATCCGAGCCGAGAGATGGAGAAATGTAACGTGTGCGTGATCCTGGGGATGTGTGCGTGTGTGCGATCCTGGGGATGTGTGCGTGTGTGCGATCCTGGGGATGTGTGTGATCCCGGGGATGTGTGCGTGTGTGCGATCCCGGGAAAGTGTGTGTGATCCCGGGATGTGTGCGTGTGTGCAATGCAATCCCGGGGATGTGTGCGTGTGTGCGATCCCAGGGATGTGTGCGTGTGTGCGATCTCGGGGGGTGTGTGCGATCCCGGGGATGTGTGTGCGTGTGTGCGATCCCGGGAAAGTGTGTGTGTGATCCCGGGGATGTGTGCGTGTGTGCGATCCCGGGGATGTGTGCGTGTGTGCAATCCGGGGAAAGTGTGTGTGATCCCGGGGATGTGTGCGTGTGTGCGATCCCGGGGATGTGTGCGTGTGTGCGATCCCGGGGATGTGTGCGTGTGTGCGATCCCAGGGGTGTGTGCGATCTCGGGGGTGTGTGCGATCCCGGGGATGTGTGTGCGTGTGTGCGATCCCGGGAAAGTGTGTGTGATCCCGGGGATGTGTGCGTGTGTGCGATCCCGGGGATGTGTGCGTGTGTGCAATCCCGGGAAAGTGTGTGTGATCCATTGTGTGATCCCGGGGATGTGTGCGTGTGTGCGATCCCGGGGATGTGTGCGTGTGTGCGATCCCGGGGATGTGTGCGTGTGTGCGATCCCGGGGATGTGTGCGTGTGTGTGCGATCCCGGGGATGTGTGCGTGTGTGCGATCCCGGGAAAGTGTGTGTGATCCCGGGGATGTGTGCGTGTGTGCGATCCCGGGGATGTGTGCGTGTGTGCAATCCCGGGAAAGTGTGTGTGATCCCGGGGATGTGTGCGTGTGTGCGATCCCGGGGATGTGTGCGTGTGTGCGATCCCGGGGATGTGTGCGTGTGTGCGTGTGCGATCCCGGGGATGTGTGCGTGTGTGCGATCCCGGGGATGTGTGCGTGTGTGCGATCCCGGGGAAGTGTGTGTGTGATCCCGGGGATGTGTGCGTGTGTGCGATCCCAGGGATGTGTGCGTGTGTGCGATCCCGGGGATGTGTGCGTGTGTGCGATCCGGGGATGTGTGCGTGTGTGCGATCCCGGGGGATGTGTGCGTGTGTGCGATCCCGGGGATGTGTGCGTGTGTGCGATCCCGGGGATGTGTGCGTGTGTGCGATCCCGGGGATGTGTGTGTGCGTGTGTGCGATCCCGGGGATGTGTGTGCGATCCCGGGGATGTGTGCGTGTGTTCGATCCCGGGGATGTATGTGTGCGATCCCGGGGGTTTGTGTGCATGTGCGATCCCGGGGATGTTTGTGTGCGTGTGCGATCCCGGGGATGTATGTGTGCGATCCCGGGGGTTTGTGTGCGTGTGCGATCCCGGGGATGTGTGCGTATGCGAGATCCCGGGGATTTGTGTGTGCTCTGGGGATGTGTGTGCGATCCCAGGAAAGTGTGCGCGTGTGCGATCCCGGGGATGTGTGCGCGTGTGAGATCGCGGGGATGTGCGTGATCCAAGGTGGTGGTGGTGGGGGGGGGGTTGTAATGTTTAGGAGTTCAACTAAATATTATTATTATTATCATCGTTGTTATATGGAGTGATAACCCCCCCCGTCTTTTTATTACTGTTCTATGTGCCTATGTGTGTGTTGTCCCCCTAGTTTTATATACATAACCCCCCCTCCCCCCACCATTCTGTTTTTTTTAATAATCTATATATATATAGATAGACTTCTGACGATCTCACTTTTATTAAAAAGTAAATATATATTTTTTTTAATATCTAACCCTCTTTTATTAACAAAAAAAAACATAAATTAAATAAAATATATATAATGTATTTGTGGACTTCCTAACATCCTGTTTATATACAGTATGTATGTGTATATATATATATATATATATTTTTCTAATTATTAAATATATATATACACACACACACCTGACCATTTTAGTTTTTTTTAATAATTGAAAAAAATAAATTAAAAAAATATATATATAACACACCCCCTTCCCCCCCCCCCCCCCCCAGCATAGATGAGTCCATCCCTTTTGAAAAGTAAGATTTTCATCAGTTTCTCGATGAACACATTGAGAACAATCTCCCCCACAGTGACAGATCAGAGTTCGATCGAACATTTGTGTCGCTCATGACATGGAAGGGAGGGAATAATAGAACTTAGATGACAACATCGTCCGTTTTACTCAAATGAGTTGACACAAAAATGAATCCGCCCCCCTCCCCCCCACACACAACAAGAACCCCTCCATCTAGTATTTGGTAAGACCTCCAAAAGATAAATGTTTTTGGAACTGATGGCGTCACAAAGGCGAGGAGTACAAAGAAAAATGCCTGGTTCCTACTGTGAAACATGGTGGTGGCAGTGTCCTTGTGTGGGGCTGCATGAGTGCTGCTGGTGTCGGGGAGCTGCATTTCATTGCTGGTGTCGGGGAGCTTTTTTATTGCTTGTGTCGGGGAGCTGCATTTCATTGCTGGTGTCGGGGAGCTGCATTTCATTGCTGGTGTCGGGGAGCTGCATTTCGTTGCTGGGTGTCGGGGAGCTGCATTTCATTGCTGGTGTCGGGGAGCTGCGTTTCGTTGCTGGTGTCGGGGAGCTGCATATCGTTGCTGGTGTCGGGGGGGAGCTGCGTTTCGTTGCTGGTGTCGGGGAGCTGCGTTTCGTTGCTGGTGTCGGGGAGCTGCGTTTCGTTGCTGGTGTCGGGGAGCTGCGTTTCGTTGCTGGTGTCGGGGAGCTGCGTTTTCGTTGCTGGTGTCGGGGAGCTGCCTTTCGTTGCTGGTGTCGGGGAGCTGCGTTTCGTTGCTGGTGTCGGGGAGCTGCGTTTCGTTGCTGGTGTCGGGGAGCTGCGTTTCGTTGCTGGTGTCGGGGAGCTGCGTTTCGTTGCTGGTGTCGGGGAGCTGCGTTTCGTTGCTGGTGTCGGGGAGCTGCGTTTCGTTGCTGGTGTCGGGGAGCTGCGTTTCGTTGCTGGTGTCGGGGAGCTGCGTTTCGTTGCTGGTGTCGGGGAGCTGCGTTTTCGTTGCTGGTGTCGGGGAGCTGCGTTTCGTTGCTGGTGTCGGGGAGCTGCGTTTTCGTTTGCTGGTGTCGGGGAGCTGCGTTTCGTTGCTGGTGTCGGGGAGCTGCGTTTCGTTGCTGGTGTCGGGGAGCTGCGTTTCGTTGCTGGTGTCGGGGAGCTGCGTTTCGTTGCTGGTGTCGGGGAGCTGCGTTTCGTTGCTGGTGTCGGGGAGCTCGTTTCGTTGCTGGTGTCGGGGGGAGCTGCCTTTCGTTGCTGGTGTCTGGGAGCTGCCTTTCGTCGCTGGTGTCGGGGAGCTGCCTTTCGTCGCTGGTGTCGGGGAGCTGCCTTTCGTCGCTGGTGTCGGGGAGCTGCCTTTCGTCGCTGGTGTCGGGGAGCTGCCTTTCGTCGCTGGTGTCGGGGAGCTGCCTTTCGTCGCTGGTGTCGGGGAGCTGCCTTTCGTCGCTGGTGTCGGGGAGCTGCCTTTCGTTGCTGGTGTCGGGGAGCTGCCTTTCGTTGCTGGTGTCGGGGAGCTGCCTTTCGACAAGTTGAGCATCGCTCTCCATCCAGCATTCCGGCTCTAAAAGAGGTCGTTCTTGAAGAATGGAAAAAGATCGATGTCGCAATATGTCTCCAACTTGTTCATCCCGTGCCGTCCTTACCAGTCATGGAGGTCATACAAAATACTAGACGGAGGGGTTCATATTGGGGGGGAGAATCTCCCCACAGCAGCCCCACAGAAGGACACTGCCACCACCATGTTTCACAGTAGGCACCAGGCATTTTTCTTTGTACTCCTCGCCTTTGTGACGCCATCAGTTCCAAAAACGTTTATCTTTTGGAGGTCTTTATGGAGGTCATACCAAATACTAGATGGAGGGGTTTTGTGTGTGTGTGTGGGGGGAGGGGAGGGGGGCGGATTCATTTTTGTGTCAACTCATTTGAGTAAAACGGACGATGTTGTCATCTAAGTTCTATTATTCCGTTCCTTCCATGTCATGAGCGACACAAATGTTCGATCGAACTCTGATCTGTCCCTGTGGGGGAGATTGTTCTCAATGTGTTCATCGAGAAACTGATGAAAATCTTACTTTTCAAAAGGGATGGGGGGGTCTCTCTCTCTCTGTATGGGGGGGGGTCTCTCTCTCTCTGTATGCGGGGGGGTCTCTCTCTCTCTGTATGCGGGGTCTCTCTCTCTCTGTATGCGGGGGTCTCTCTCTCTGTATGCGGGGGTCTCTCTCTCTCTGTATGCGGGGGTCTCTCTCTCTCTGTATGCGGGGGTCTCTCTCTCTCTCTCTCTGTATGCGGGGGTCTCTCTCTCTCTCTGTATCTCTCTCTCTGTATGCGGGGGTCTCTCTCTCTCTCTGTATGCGGGGGTCTCTCTCTCTCTCTGTATGCGGGGGTCGGTCTCTGTCTGTATGCGGGGGTCTCTCTCTGTCTGTATGCGGGGGTCTCTCTCTGTCTGTATGCGGGGGTCTCTCTCTGTCTGTATGCGGGGGGGTCGGTCTCTGTCTGTATGGCTCAGCACGGTTCTCGGTCCTCCTGTACTGCTCCTGTCTCTGTAGTCCCCTATCTGTGGTCCAGGCTGGTGTCCCCCCCCCCCCCCCCCCCCCCTCTCTGTAGTCACATCTGTGGTCCAGGCTGGTCCCCCCCCCTCTCTCTCTGTAGTCACCTATCTGTGGTCCAGGCTGCCCCCCCCCCCCTCTCTCTCTATAGTCACCTATCTGTGGTCCAGGCTGGTCCCCCCCCCCCCCCCTCCTCCCCCCCCCCCCCCCCCTCTCTCTCTCTCTATAGTCACCTATCTCTGGTCCAGGCTGCCCCCCCCTCTTTCTCTCTCTGTAGTCCCTATCTGTTGTCCAGGCTGCCCCCCCCCCTCTCTCTCTATAGTCCCCTATCTGTGGTCCAGGCTGGTCCCCCCCCCCCTCTTCTCTCTGTAGTCACCTATCTGTGGTCCAGGCTGGTCCCCCCCCTCTCTCTCTGTAGTCCCCTATCTGTGGTCCAGGCTGCCCCCCCTCTCTCTCTCTCTGTAGTCCCCTATCTGTGGTCCAGGCTGCCCCCCCCCCTCTCTCTCTCTCTGTAGTCCCCTATCTGTGGTCCAGGCTGCCCCCCCCCCCTCTCTCTCTATAGTCACCTATCTGTGGTCCAGGCTGGTCCCCCCCCCCCTCTCTCTCTGTAGTCACCTATCTGTGGTCCAGGCTGGTCCCCCCCCCCCCCTCTCTCTGTAGTCACCTATCTGTGGTCCAGGCTGGTCCCCCCCCCCCCCCTCTCTCTCTCTCTCTCTCTGGTAGTCTCTCTCTATCTCTCACCTATCTGTGGTCCAGGCTGCCCCCTCTCTCTCTCTGTAGTCACCTATCTGTGGTCCAGGGGGGTCCCCCCCCCCCTCTCTCTCTGTAGTCACCTATCTGTGGTCCAGGCTGGTCCCCCCCCCTCTCTCTCTCTGTAGTCACCTATCTGTGGTCCAGGCTGTCCCCCCCCTCTCTCTCTCTCTGTAGTCACCTATCTGTGGTCCAGGCTGTCCCCCCCCCTCTCTCTCTCTCTATAGTCACCTATCTGTGGTCCAGGCTGCCCCCCCTCTTCTCTCTGTAGTCCCCTATCTGTGGTCCAGGCTGCCCCCCCCCCCTCTCTCTCTATAGTCACCTATCTGTGGTCCAGGCTGGCCCCCCCCCCCCTCTCTCTCTAGTCACCTATCTGTGGTCCAGGCTGGTCCCCCCCCCCCCCCTCTCTCTCTCTCTGTGGGATGAATAGGGATTTGTTCTCTCCCCCACACATGCGCACTCCCCTCCCCCCCCCATCAGGTCTGGCAGATGGTGTCGCTCAGCCTCCAGTCAGGTTCTCACGTTGCTGCGGGACAGACGGGGCTGAGATGAGGGAGAGGAATGAATGGAGCCGCCGAGCTCTCAGGTACCGTCTCAGGTTTGTTTCCCGTCAGATGGCGACACTGCTGCGTGTTGGAGGAGGGGGGCTCGTCCGGGAGCGGGGGGCGTCAGGGGGATCGGATGAGGTCACGGAACGCCGTGGAACCTTCTCATGGAACACGGGCATTTTGGGGCTGTTTGTGTCATTTTTGATACTTTGAGTCGCTCTTCGCTCAGCTTTTCTCGGAGGATTCCAGACCATCGAGCAACCTGATCGCCGTATTGCAGCGCAGATGTGTGGTCTCCCTGTTACATTGTTACAGATCTCTGGTGTCGTGTATAGAATGCAGAACGTTACATTGTTACAGAGCTCTGGTGTCATGTATAGAATGCAGAACGTTACATTGTTACAGATCTCTGGTGTCATGTATAGAATGCAGAGCGTTACATTGTTACAGATCTCTGGTGTCATGTATAGAATGCAGAGCGTTACATTGTTACAGATCTCTGGTCTCATGTATAGAATGCAGAGCGTTACATTGTTAGATATCTCTGGTGTCATGTATAGAATGCAGAGTGTTACATTGTTACAGATCTCCGGTGTCATGTATAGAATGCAGAACGTTACATTGTTACAGATCTCTGGTGTCATGTATAGAATGCAGAACGTTACATTGTTACAGATCTCTGGTGTCATGTATAGAATGCAGAGCGTTACATTGTTACAGATCTCTGGCGTCATGTATAGAATGCAGAACGTTACATTGTTACAGATCTCTGGTCTCATGTATAGAATGCAGAGCGTTACATTGTTACAGATCTCTGGTCTCATGTATAGAATGCAGAGCGTTACATTGTTACAGATCTCTGGTCTCATGTATAGAATGCAGAGCGTTACATTGTTACAGATCTCTGGTCTCATGTATAGAATGCAGAGCGTTACATTGTTACAGATCTCTGGTCTCATGTATAGAATGCAGAAGGTTACATTGTTACAGATCTCTGGTGTCATGTATAGAATGCAGAACGTTACATTGTTACAGATCTCTGGTGTCATGTATAGAATGCAGAACGTTACATTGTTACAGATCTCTGGTGTCGTGTATAGAATACAGAACGCTACATTGTTACAGATCTCTGGCGTCATGTATAGAATGCAAAACGTTACATTGTTACAGATCTCTGGTGTCATGTATAGAATGCAGAGCGTTACGTTGTTACAGATCTCTCTGGTGTCATGTATAGAATGCACAGCGTTACATTGTTACAGATCTCTGGTGTCATGTATAGAATGCAGAACGTTACATTGTTACAGATCTCTGGTGTCATGTATAGAATGCAGAACGTTACATTGTTACAGATCTCTGGTGTCATGTATAGAATGCAGAACGTTACATTGTTACAGATCTCTGGTGTCATGTATAGAATGCAGAGCGTTACATTGTTACAGATCTCTGGTGTCGTGTATAGAATGCAGAGTGTTACATTGTTACAGATCTCTGGTGTCATGTATAGAATGCAGAGCGTTACATTGTTACAGATCTCTGGTGTCATGTATAGAATGCAGAACGTTACATTGTTACAGATCTCTGGTGTCGTGTATAGAATGCAGAACGTTACATTGTTACAGATCTCTGGTGTCGTGTATAGAATGCACAGCGTTACATTGTTACAGATCTCTGGTGTCATGTATAGAATGCACAGCGTTACATTGTTACAGATCTCTGGTGTCATGTATAGAATGCACAGCGTTACATTGTTACAGATCTCTGGTGTCATGTATAGAATGCAGAACGTTACATTGTTACAGATCTCGGTGTCATGTGTAGAATGCAGAACGTTACATTGTTACAGAGCTCTGGTGTCATGTATAGAATGCAGAACGTTACATTGTTACAGAGCTCTGGTGTCATGTATAGAATGCAGAACGTTACATTGTTACAGAGCTCTGGTGTCATGTATAGAATGCAGAACGTTACATTGTTACAGATCTCTGGTGTCATGTATAGAATGCAGAACGTTACATTGTTACAGATCTCTGGTGTCATGTGTAGAATGCAGAAGGTTACATTGTTACAGATCTCTGGTGTCATGTGTAGAATGCAGAGCGTTACATTGTTACAGATCTCTGGTGTCATGTGTAGAATGCAGAGCGTTACATTGTTACAGATCTCTGGTGTCATGTATAGAATACAGAACGTTACATTGTTACAGATCTCTGGTGTCATGTGTAGAATGCAGAACGTTACATTGTTACAGATCTCTGGTGTCGTGTATAGAATGCAGAACGTTACATTGTTACAGATCTCTGGTGTCATGTGTAGAATGCAGAACGTTACATTGTTACAGATCTCTGGTATAATGTGTAGAATGCAGAGCGTTACATGTTAGATATCTCTGGTGTCATGTATAGAATGCAGAACGTTACATTGTTACAGATCTCTGGTGTCATGTATAGAATGCAGAACGTTACATTGTTACAGATCTCCGGTGTCATGTGTAGAATGCAATGCAGAACGTTACATTGTTACAGATCTCTGGTGTCATGTGTAGAATGCAGAACGTTACATTGTTACAGATCTCTGGTGTCATGTATAGAATGCAGAGCGTTACATTGTTACAGATCTCTGGTGTCATGTATAGAATGCAGAACGTTACATTGTTACAGATCTCTGGTGTCATGTGTAGAATGCAGAGCGTTACATTGTTACAGATCTCTGGTGTCATGTATAGAATGCAGAACGTTACATTGTTACAGATCTCCGGTGTCATGTGTAGAATGCAGAACGTTACATTGTTACAGATCTCTGGTGTCATGTGTAGAATGCAGAACGTTACATTGTTACAGATCTCTGGTGTCATGTATAGAATGCAGAGCGTTACATTGTTACAGATCTCTGGTGTCATGTATAGAATGCAGAACGTTACATTGTTACAGATCTCCGGTGTCATGTGTAGAATGCAGAACGTTACATTGTTACAGATCTGTGGTTGTATTGCGTGTTGTGTAGATGGGGGGTCTGTGTTGCGTGTTGTGTAGATGGGCGGGGTCTGTGTTGCGTAGATGGGGGGGGTCTGTGTTGCGTAGATGGGGGGGGTCTGTGTTGCGTAGATGGGGGGGGTCTGTGTTGCGTAGATGGGGGGGTCTGTGTTGCGTAGATGGGGGGGTCTGTGTTGCGTAGATGGGGGGGGTCTGTGTTGCGTGTTGTGTTGATGGGGGGGGTCTGTGTTGCGTGTTGTGTAGATGGGGGGTCTGTGTTGCGTGTTGTGTAGATGGGGGGGGTCTGTGTTGCGTGTTGTGTAGATGGGGGGGGGTCTGTGTTGCGTGTTGTGTAGATGGGGGGGTCTGTATTGCGTGTTGTGTAGATGGGGGGAGTCTGTATTGCGTGTTGTGTAGATGGGGGTCTGTGTTGCGTGTTGTGTAGATGGGGGGGTCTGTTTGTGTAGATGGGGGGGGGGGGTCTGTGTTGTGTAGATGGAGGGGGTCTGTGTTGCGTGTTGTGTAGATGGGGGGATCTGTGTTGCGTAGAAGGGGGTCTGTATTGCGTGTTGTGTAGATGGGGGGGTCTGTGTTGCGTGTTGTGTAGAAGGGGGTTTGTATTGCGTGTTGTGTAGATGGGGGGGGGTCTGTGTTGCGTGTTGTTTAGAAGGGGGGTCTGTGTTGCGTATTGTGTAGATGGGGGGGGTCTGTGTTGCGTGTTGTGTAGAAGGGGGGGTCTGTGTTGCGTGTTGTGTAGAAGGGGGTCTGTGTTGCGTGTTGTGTAGAAGGGGGTCTGTGTTGCGTGTTGTGTAGATGGGGGGGGTCTGTGTTGCGTGTTGTGTAGATGGGGGGGTCTGTGTTGTGTAGAAGGGGGTCTGTGTTGCGTATTGTGTAGATGGGGGGGTCTGTGTTGCGTATTGTGTAGATGGGGGGGTCTGTGTTGCGTATTGTGTAGATGGGGGGGTCTGTGTTGCGTGTTGTGTAGAAGGGGGTCTGTGTTGCGTGTTGTGTAGATGGGGGGGTCTGTGTGCGTTGTGTAGAAGGGGGTCTGTGTTGCGTATTGTGTAGATGGGGGGGTCTGTGTTGCGTGTTGTGTAGAAGGGGGTCTGTGTTGCGTGTTGTGTAGAAGGGGGGGTCTGTGTTGCGTGTGTTGTGTAGAAGGGGGTCTGTGTTGCGTGTTGTGTAGATGGGGGGGTCTGTGTTGCGTGTTGTGTAGAAGGGTCTGGTCGTGTTGCATATTGTGTAGATGGGGGGGTCTGTGTTGCGTGTTGTGTAGATGGGGGGGTCTGTGTTGTGTAGAAGGGGGTCTGTGTTGCGTATTGTGTAGATGGGGGGGTCTGTGTTGCGTATTGTGTAGATGGGGGGGTCTGTGTTGCGTGTTGTGTAGAAGGGGGTCTGTGTTGCGTGTTGTGTAGATGGGGGGTCTGTGTTGTTGTGTTGTGTAGAAGGGGGTCTGTGTTGCGTATTGTGTAGATGGGGGGGTCTGTGTTGCGTGTTGTGTAGAAGGGGGTCTGTGTTGCGTATTGTGTAGTGGGGGGGGTCTGTGTGGCGTAGAAGGGGGTCTGTGTTGCGTGTTGTGTAGAAGGGGGTCTGTGTTGCGTGTTGTGTAGAAGGGGGTCTGTGTTGCGTGTTGGTAGAAGGGGGTCTGTGTTGCGTGTTGTGTAGCTGGGGGATGGGGGGGGGTTGTGTTGTCCGGGTTCATATTTGTGCGGCGTTGTCACACGTGTGGTGTTGCTGGTGATGTCCCTCCCCCAACTCGTCTTGTTTCCCTCCAGAGATGAATCATTACCGGCCTCTTGTAGGGATCAGCGGGAAGTGTAATGAGTTGCGGCGGAATGCGTCCCGGAGAGGCGACCAATCACAGAGCTGGAGACCATCCCGGTCAGCCGACTTTTTTATTACAATATGTATACATATTACATTGGGAGAGAATGTTGGAGCGATCGGTAACAATGTAACACCTTTCTGCAGGGAGTCTGTACCCATCAGAGGCCGATCGTCCGTCTGTTTTATCCGCTGTTTGTAAAGTAGATCGACCCGCCGATGACATCATCACCTTCTAGTTTTATTTGTTCGATCTCATTACATCGGTTTTTTATCGGCGTTCTTTGTATCCTTCCGTCACCGCGCATGCAGCATCGCTACGTTGTTGACCGAATTTTGAAACAATGCTTCATTCAATTTGCAGTTTTGGGATATTGTCATACATTTGGGGGGGGGGGGGGGGGGGGGGGGAAGAGTTGTTTTTTGTTTGTTTTTTTTGTTTTGTTTTTTTTTTGCGCACATTTAAAAAAAAAAAAAATTTAAACCCTCCCCCAAGCGTGATATATTTTTTTGAAAAGCAGACACCCTGGAGAATAAAATAGCGGTAGTTCCAGATAGCGGTGCACCGAAATAAAAAATAATTAATTATTGGACCGAAACCAAAAACCGAATTCAGCTGAAATGGACAAAAAAAAAAAAAAAAAAAAAAAAAAAAGTTATATGTAATTATTTTTTTTTTTTTTTTTTTTTTTTTTTTTTTTTGATAATTTTTAATCTAGTATAATCATTTAAAATGGATATGAATTTATTTTCATCACTTTTTCGGCCAATAGGCTGCTTTCACACTGAGCGTTTTTTTGCAGCGCCTTTACGTTTTAAATAATAAAAAAAAAAGTTATAATTATATTCGATTTCTTAAAATTAATATTTTTAATAATTTTCATAAATATAGTATAATCATTTAAAAGGATATGAATTTATTTTCAGCACTTTTTCGGCCAATAGGCTGCTTTCACACTTTTTTTTGCAATTTTTTTGCGTTAATCATAACATTTTAATAAACAAAAAATTTTTTAACGCAAAGGCGCTGCAAAAAAACTGCTTTTAAAGCTAGTTAAAATTTGGCCGAAAACTGCTGAAAAAAATTTTATTTAAATTTTATTTATTTTTTTTTAAAAAATTAAAAAATATAATTTATTTGATTTTTTTTAATTATATACTATTTTTATAATATTAATAAATTTTATATTATAATTTTTTAATTTGGATATGAATTTTATTTTTTATATTTATTAGCCAATAGGCATTTTCACATTTTTTTTTTCAGCGCCTTTTTAATTGCTGCATTTCACATTTTTTTTTTTGCAAAGCTGCCTTTATTTAATTGTAAATTTAAAAATTATTTTTTTTAAACGCAAAGGCGCTGCAAAAAACTGCTCGGTGTGAAAGCAGCCCATTGGCCGAAAAAGTGCTGAAAATAAATTCATATCCATTTAAATGATTATACTATATTTATTAACATTATTAATGTATTAATTAAAAAAATCAAATAGAATAAAAAAAAATATATATTTTTTTTATTTTTGATTTTTAATTAATAATTAATAATAATCATAAATAGTATAATCATTTAAATGGATATGAATTTATTTTCAGCACTTTTTCGGCCAATTGCTGCTTGCTTTTTACTTTTTTTTGCAGCGCCTTTGTGTTAATCATAAACATTTTAATAAACAAATTTTTTTTTTAACGCAAAGGCGCTGCAAAAAAAAACTGCTGTGCAAATTTAAAAAAAATATAAAATATTTTTTTTTTTTTTAAAAATTGGTATAATTCTATTTGATTTTTTTTTAATTAATACATTAATAATGTTAATAAATATAGTATAATCATTTTTAAATGGATATTTATTTTTTTTTCAGCACTTTTTTTCGGCCAATAGGCTGCTTTCACACCGAGCATTTAAATTTTTTTTGCAGCGCCTTTGTTTTAGAATTTTTTTTTTATTAAAATTATATAATTAACGCACAGGCGCTGCAAAAACTGTGTGAAAGCAGCCTATTTGGCCGAAAAAGTGCTGAAAATAAATTCATATCCTTTTAAATGATTATACTATATTTATTAACATTATTAATATATTAATTAAAAATATAATAGAATTATAAATTTTTTTTTTAAATTTTATTTTTAATTTTATTTTTTAATTAATATATTAATATTCATAAAAATATAGTATAATCATTTAAATGGATATGAATTTATTTTCAGCTCCTTTACAGCCAATAGGCTGCTTTCACACTTTTTTTTGCAGTGCCTTTGCGTTATTTATAACATTTTTTAAAAAAAAAATTTTAAAAATTTATTAAAAATTTTTTGAAAAGCAGCTAAAAAAATTGCTAAAATAAAATATCCATTTAAAATGATTAATAATATATTTATAAATTATTAATTTTTTAAATTAAAAAATCGAAAATATAAAAAAATAATTTTTAAAATATATTTTCAATTAATATAATTTAAATTAATAAATATAATAGAAGTATTTAAAAGGATTTGAAATTAATTTTCAGCACTTTTTAGCCAATAGGCTGCTTTTAATTATTTTTTGCAGCGCCTATTTTTATTAAAATTTAAATTTAATTATTTTATTTCTATTTTAAAAAATTTGAAAAGCAATATTTGGCCGAAAAATTGCTGAAAATAAATTTTATCCATTTAAATGATTATATTTTATGTATTAACATTATTAATTTATTTAATTTAAAAATTAAAAATAATTAAAAAAATTTTTTATTTTTTTTTTTTGTAAAAAATTTTTTTAATAATATTTAATTAATAAAATTGTAATATAATAATAAAAATATTTTTTTTTTAACTTTTTCAGTAATTTTTTTTTTTTTTTTTTATATATTTTTTTGTTATAATTTTAAATTTTAAAAATTTACATTAATTTTTAATGAAATGCAAAAAAACGCTGTGCAAATTTAAATGATTATTATTATTTTTTTTTAATTTTTTTTTAATTATACATTTAATTTTAAATTTAGCAAAAAAATATATTTTATATTTATTTAGCATTTTTTTATTATTTTTTTTATTTCAATTTCTTATTTTTTAATTTTTTTAAAATTTTATTTTTAAAATTTTTTTTTTTAAAAGTTTTTTTTATTGGCCCGAAAAAATATGAAAATAAATTCATATCCTTTTAAAATTATATATATTTATTAAAATTATTAATGTATTTTTTAAAAAATCAAATAGAATTAAAAAAAAAATATATTTTTTTATTTTTTATTTTTTATTTAATAGATTAATAATAATCATAAATATAGTAATAATCATTTAAATGGATATGAATTTATTTTCAGCACTTTTTCGGCCAATAGGCTGCTTTTTTTTTTTTTGCAGCGCCTTTGCGTTAATCATAACATTTTAATTTAAAAAAAATTTTTTAACGCAAAGGCGCTGCAAAAAAAAATGTTTAAAAAAAATAAATTATAATTTTTTTTTTTTAAAAATTAAAATTAAAAAAAATTAATAATTTATAAAAAATTTTTAAAAAAAAAATTTATTTTCAGCACTTTTTCGGCCAATAGGCTGCTTTCACACCGAGCAGTTTTTTGCAGCGCCTTTTTTTAAGAATTTTTTTTTTTAAAATGTTATAATTAACGCACAGGCGCTGCAAAAACTGTGTGAAAGCAGCCTATTGGCCGAAAAAGTGCTGAAAATAAATTCATATCCTTTAAAATGATTATACTATATTTATTAACATTATTAATGTATTAATTTAAAAAATCAAATAGAATTAAAAAAAAAAATATTTTTTTTTTATTTTTTTTTTTTTATTTTAATAGATTATTAATAATCATAAATATAGTATAATCATTTAAATGGATATGAATTTATTTTCAGCAATTTTTTCGGCCAATAGGCTGCTTTCACACAGAGCAGTTTGTTGCAGCGCCTTTGTGTTTAAAAAAAAAAAAAAAAAAAATTTATAATTAACGCAAAGGCGCTGCAAAAAAACTGCTCGGTGTGAAAGCAGCCTATTGGCCGAAAAAGTGCTGAAAATAAATTCATATCCATTTAAATGATTATACTATATTTATGAATATTAATATATTAATTAAAAAATATAATTAGAATTATACAATTTTTTTAAAATTTTATTTTGTTTATATTTATTTTTTTTTAATTAATATATTAATATTCATAAATATAGTATAATCATTTAAATGGATATGAATTTATTTTCAGCACCTTTTTTAGCCAATAGGCTGCTTTCACACTGTTGTTGCATAAAGCGCCTTTGCATTAATTATAGCATTTAAAAAATTTTTTTAAACACAAAGGCGCTGCAACAACAGTGTGAAAGCAGCCTATTGGCTAAAAAGGTGCTGAAAATAAATTCATATCCATTTAAATGATTATACTAGATTTATTAACATTATTAATATATTAAAAAAATCTAAATTTTTAATTAATAGATTTAATAATTTTAATAATAATAATAATAATAATAATAATAATCATAAATATAGTATAATCATTTAAATGGATATTAATTTATTTTCAGCACTTTTTCGGCCAATAGGCTGCTTTCACACTGAGCAGTTTTTTTCTGTGGCCCCCATTAATGGTGCGAAATTCAACAAATATACTTAGTAAAGATTTCCGAACGAAAATTTTAAGAATTCGACCCGCGTGTGGCCGGCGTAAGGCTTGACTTGCATCTACAGCTGCGTTTCCACAAAAAAGTAGTCCCTGATTCGCTCTCTCGCTGTAGTGCCGCCATCTCCGATGATCGCAGCGACCCCGGACAGGAGAGCCCAGGAAAGGGGTTGTTGGCGGGGGGATTCTCGACCGTGAGCCAAATGCTCGAATCTTGAGGATACAGATTGTCTCCATCCTTGCTCCAGCAGCTGAGCACCAGGTCCTCCTCCAGCGGCTGAGCACCAGGTCCTCCTCCAGCGGCTGAGCACCAGGTCCTCCTCCAGCGGCTGAGCACCAGGTCCTCCTCCAGCGGCTGAGCACCAGGTCCTCCTCCAGCGGCTGAGCACCAGGTCCTCCTCCAGCGGCTGAGCACCAGGTCCTCCTCCAGCGGCTGAGCACCAGGTCCTCCTCCAGCGGCTGAGCACCAGGTCCTCCTCCAGCGGCTGAGCACCAGGTCCTCCTCCAGCGGCTGAGCACCAGGTCCTCCTCCAGCGGCTGAGCACCAGGTCCTCCTCCAGCGGCTGAGCACCAGGTCCTCCTCCAGCGGCTGAGCACCAGTTCCTCCTCCAGGGCTCAGCAACAGCTCCTCCTCCAGCAGCAGTGTGCGTTTGCAGATTTGTGGGGGTGCCATGAAGAATTATTGGTGCGGCCATGCGTCTGATTTCTCTGCGTGTCGGTAAAGCGTGTCATTTTTGCTTGCGTTCCCAAACACGCCAAGATCTCAACCTACCTAGGTGGGAGAATCCCTGTCCGAGAGGAATGCTATGATGGGTCTTTTTGCCTCCTTTTGGCTCAGTCCTCTTAGGAGCTCGGGGCCGTGTCGTCGTCCTCTTAGGAGCTCGGGGCCGTCGTCGTCGTCGAGCTCGGGGGCCCTCGTCCTCTTAGGAGCTCGGGGCCGTCGTCGTCCTCCTCTCGGGAGCTCGGGGCCGCGTCGTCCTCCTCTCAGGAGCTCGGGGCCGCGTCAGGAGGGCCGTCGTCCTCCTCCGTCCTCCTCTCAGGAGCTCGGGGCCGCGTCGTCGTCCTCCTCTCAGGAGCTCGGGGGGGTCCTCCTCCGCTCGTCGTCCTCCTCTCAGGAGCTCGGGGCCGCGTCGTCCTCCTCTCAGGAGCTCGGGGCCGCGTCGTCCTCCTCTCAGGAGAGCTCGGGGCCGCCGTCGTCCTCCTCTCAGGAGCTCGGGGCCGCGTCGTCAGGAGCTCGGGGCCGCGTCGTCCTCCTCTCAGGAGCTCGGGGCCGCGTCGTCCTCCTCTCAGGAGCTCGGGGGCCGCGTCGTCCTCCTCTCAGGAGCTCGGGGCCGCGTCGTCCTCCTCTCGGGAGCTCGGGTCCCTCCTCTCCGCGTCGTCCTCCTCCTCTCAGGAGCTCGGGGCCGCGTCGTCCTCCTCTCAGGGAGCTCGGGGCCGCGTCGTCCTCCTCTCAGGAGCTCGGGGCCGCGTCGTCCTCCTCTCAGGAGCTCGGGGGCCGCGTCGTCCTCCTCTCAGGAGCTCGGGGCCGCGTCGTCCTCCTCTCAGGGAGCTCGGGGCCGCGTCGTCCTCCTCTCAGGAGCTCGGGGCCGGCGTCGTCCTCCTCTCCTCAGGAGCTCGGGGCCGCGTCGTCCTCCTCTCGGGAGCTCGGGGCCGCGTCGTCCTCCTCCAGGAGCTCGGGAGCGCGGGGCCCGCGTCGTCCTCCTCTCAGGAGCTCGGGGCCGCGTCGTCCTCCTCTCAGGAGCTCGGGGGGCCGCGTCGTCCTCCTCTCGGGAGTCCTCCTCGGGGCCGTGTCGTCCTCTCAGCCTTCCTCCAGGACGAGGCGTTCTTCTCCAGACTAATGATCTCCGCGATGGGATTCTGCGATTTTATTTTCCTCAAGGTCAACATATCCGAGAGAATGGGATGTGATGGGGACTCTGATGTAAGGGGGCGGGGCTCTGAAGGGCCTTCTGATGGAGTTTCTAATGTAGGGGTGAACTTTGATGGGAAGTGTAATGTGAGGAGGCCTCTGATGTGATTGGGGTGGGCGCCTCTGATGTGATTGGGGTGGGCGCCTCTGATGTGATTGGGGTGGGCGCTTCTGATGTGATTGGGGTGGGCGCCTCTGATGTGATTGGGGTGGGCGCCTGATGTGGGGGTGGGGGGGCGCTTCTGATGTGATTGGTGGGTTGTGATGGGGGGGGGGCGCTTCTGATGTGATGGGGGTGGGGGGGCGCTTCTGCGTGATGGGGGTGTGGGGGGGCGCTTCTGATGTGATGGGGGTGGGGGGGGGGCGCTTCTGATGTGATGGGGGTGGGGGGGAGCTTCTAATGTGAAATGGGACTTTGATGTAAAGTGGGGGCAGCTCCTGTCAAACATGGGTGTTGAGATCAACAGGGCCACATGCAACTTGAATCTTGAGGATACAGATTGTCTTCATTCTTGCACCAGGGGCCTCGGGGCCGTGTCCTCCTCCCAGGGGCCTCGTGGCCGTGTCCTCCTCCCAGGGGCCTCGTGGCCGTGTCCTCCTCCCAGGGGCCTCGTGGCCGTGTCCTCCTCCCAGGGGCCTCGTGGCCGTGTCCTCCTCCCAGGGGCCTCGTGGCCGTGTCCTCCTCCCAGGGGCTCGTGGCCGTGGCCCTCCTCCCAGGGGCCTCGGGGCCGTGTCCTCCTCCCAGGGGCCTCGGGGCCGTGTTCCTCCTCCCAGGGGCCTCGGGGCCGTGTCCTCCTCCCAGGGGCCTCGGGGGGGGCCGTGCCTCGGGGCCAGTGTCCTCCTCCCAGGGGCCTCGGGGGCGTGTCCTCCTCAGGGGGCCTCCATCCCAGGTCTCTCCTCCTCCTGCATCTCACTCTATGGGTGCCCATGTCCTTCCCTTCATTCCTCTCTAATCCTTTCCTCTTGCCCTCCCCCCCCCCCCCCACCCCCACCTATTTTGCATGGAGTATGTATTTGTGAGTTGTCATACGTTGGCGGTTTGTCTGATGAGCCGGGATACGTTTTCCATATTTGCAGCCCAGTCCGGTGTCCGGTGACAGCCGGCTCCGGGATCTGTGATTTATGTCTGTGGTGAAGATTCGGATTGAATTCCCATCTAAAGGAAAGCGAGAAGAATGGACGGATGACGAGTTCCTTCTGAAATTGCTGAGGCCCCTCCCCCCCCCCCCCCCCCCATCAACATGCAGCGTTTACTGTTCTCATTACACACCTTGTTGTAGTCTCAGTGATGTCATCACTGGGTCTCTGTGCTTCTCTATGCAATGCAGGCTTTACGTCTCTGTGTCATGAGGATTTTGTAGCTGTATAAAGTAATCTCAGGCAGCGATGACTATTCAGGCTTCAGTGTCCTGATATCGTCCTGGAGGTCGAATGTAACACATTGGAGTGGAAAAGCCCATTGAATGGCCCCCACGCTCACCTGACCTAAATCCAATAGAAAATCTCTGGGATGTCATGTTTCGGTCCATCCGACGCCACCAGGTTGCACCTCAGACTGTCCAGGAGCTCAGTGATGGCCTGGTCCAGATCTGGGAGGAAATCCCCCAGGACACCATCCGTGGTCTCATTAGGAGCCTCCCCCGACGTCAGGCATGCATACAAGCACGTCGGGGGCCACACAGACTACTGAGGACCATTCTGATTGGTGCAATGACATTTCACCAACATGGACTCGCCTGCTTCATCGTCCTCTGTAGGTCGATCGTTTTCATTTCCATCAAACAATGGGGCATCCTTACGTCTAAGAACTCTTCGCTCGTCTGGGAACTCTTCGCTCGCTCGTCTGGGATCGTGTGGCTCAACTGGGAACTCACGCGCTCTTCATCCCGCGACGGAGCAGACGGAGCGCTCTTCATCCCGCGACGGAGCAGACGGAGCGCTCTTCATCCCGCGACGGAGTAGACGGAGCGCTCTTCATCCCGCGACGGAGCAGACGGAGCGCTCTTCATCCCGCGACGGAGCAGACGGAGCGCTCTTCATCCCGCGACGGAGCAGACGGAGCGCTCTTCATCCCGCGACGGACGGAGCGCTCTTCATCCCGCGACGGAGCAGACGGAGCGCTCTTCATCCCCCGACGGAGCAGACGGAGCGCTCTTCATCCCCCGACGGAGCGCTCTTCATCCCCCGACGGAGCGCTCTTCATCCCCCGACGGAGCGCTCTTCTTCCCCCGACGGAGCAGACGGAGCGCTCTTCATCCCGCGACGGAGCGCTCTTCATCCCGCGACGGAGCGCTCTTCATCCACGCGACGGAGCGCTCTTCATCCCGCGACGGAGCGCTCTTCATCCCCCGCGACGGAGCGCTCTTCATCCCGCGACGGAGCGCTCTTCATCCCGCGACGGAGCGCTCTCTTTCCCGCGACGGAGCGCTCTTCATCCCGCGACGGAGCGCTCTTCATCCCGCGACGGAGCGCTCTTCATCCCGCGACGGAGCGCTCTTCATCCCGCGACGGAGCAGGCGGAGCGCTCTTCATCCCGCGACGGAGCAGGCGGAGCGCTCTTCATCCCCCGACGGAGCAGACTGAGCGCTCTTCATCCCCCGACGGAGCAGACTGAGCGCTCATTGTTCGGTGGGTGTTCTTGTGACAGGCGCTCGTTGATGAGGTTTTATTGGTTGGGTCGCACACGGTGAATGTGTTTACTTTCTCCAAGGAGGTGATCCGTCAAAATGACATTTTGTTTGCCTTTTTAAATACTTAAAAAAAAATTTTTGGCCTCGTGCACACTGGGCGCTATTGACGCTGCCCCCGAGGGGCGCCTGGCGTTCTGTCCTTTCTGCCTCTAAACGCCCCTCCATGTTAGTTTGCCTCCATGTACACATTGGCGTCTAGACACAGAAAAGTCTAATTCCGTTGTTTTTCAATAGAACAAATTCTCTTGCAGTTCCAGGTTTGGGACAAACCATTGGCCACTGGCAGGGTTACACTGCAGCTCACCAATTCTTAGATGTGACGGCTGCATTAGTTTTCTTCTTTTTTTTTTTTAAGCTTTCTTCTATTTTCATCTGGTGACCCAGCCAGTAAGTCTGTTTTTTTTCAAAAGCACAAGCTGTCCTGCAGATGTATCAGTTCAAGATTTGAGATAAACCATTGGCCACTGGCAGGATTACACTGCAGTTCACCAATTCTTAGATGTGACGGTTGCATTAGTTTTCTTTTTATTTCTTTATTTCTTCTGTTTTCATCAGGTGATTCGGCCAGTATTTCTGTTGTTTTTCAAAAGCACAGGCTCGCTTGCAAATGTATCCGTTTACAGGGATGGGACAAACCACTTAGCACTGGCAGGGTTACATTGAAGCTCACCAATCGGATGTGACGGCTGCATTACTTTTTCTTTAAGCTTTCACCTGGTGATCCGGCCAGGAAGTCTGTTGTTTTTTTCTAAAGCACAAGCTGTCCTGCAGATGTATCGGCTTACCGAGATGAGAGAAACCATTTACCACTGGCAGGGGTACTGACAATGATCAGCTATTATTTATTGGTATAAAAACTTTTATCACGAAAGAAACAAAACTGTCGCTGTAACTGATTGTAGCTGGAGTGTTAGTGTATCTAAATCTGCTAGTCCATCTAACACCACTCCCCTTCCCCCAGACTGACAATGCTGCTGTCCTAGGGTGCCCCCTGTGCTCCTTCATCCAGAGAGGGGGCGCTGTAATACAGGAGGTGCGATACTGGCTTCATCCAGAGAAGGGGCGCTGTAATACAGGAGGTGTGGTACTGGCTGCATCCAGAGAGGGGGCGCTGTAATACAGGAGGTGTGGTACTGGCTTCATCCAGAGAGGGGGCGCTGTAATACAGGAGGTGTGGTACTGGCTTCATCCAGAGAAGGGGCGCTGTAATACAGGAGGTGTGGTACTGGCTTCATCCAGAGAGGGGGCGCTGTAATACAGGAGGTGCGATACTGGCTTCATCCAGAGAGGGGGCGCTGTAATACAGGAGGTGTGGTACTGGCTTCATCCAGAGAGGGGGCGCTGTAATACAGGAGGTGCGATACTGGCTTCATCCAGAGAGGGGGCGCTGTAATACAGGAGGTGCGTTACTGGCTTCATCCAGAGAGGGGGCGCTGTAATACAGGAGGTGCGTTGCTGGCCCTGGCAATATAGGACATTTTTGGTTTTGGGGCGTGGCGGTGGGCGGAGTTTACACACACTGTCCCCAACCAGTATGGATGAGGAAGAAGCTGCTGGAGTGCAGCCTGCGCTCCATTGGAGGACAGGTAAGACATCAGGGGTCTTCAGGACTTTTAAAGCGCCCTCTATGGAGAACATGGGGTACTGAAGTCTGTTGCCGTTTTCTGGGTGCGCTCAGTTTTAAGCCTCGACACGTCTGGTATCCATTTACTCGGCGCAACCTCATCTTTTATATTGTGCAAAAATATTTGGGTAATTTATTGTTTGTGTGCCCTAAAATTCACTTTTTTTTTTGTCGTCTTCTTACTGAGATTTTGCACACAATCATTGCAGCAATATCTCCAGGGAGTCTGCTTTCAGAAAATATATGTTTGGGGAGATTTTATGCAAACTTCAGGCCTAAAATGATTTTTTTTTTAAAGAAAATATTGGGGGGGGGGGGGGGGTTGTGCAATCTTCAGGCCTAAAATGATTTTGTAAGAAAATAAATGTTTGGGGGTTTTCTGCAAACTTTAGGCCTAAAACTATTTAAAAAAAAAAAAAAAAAAGAAAATATATAATGTTTTTTATGGGGGGGGGGGGGGGGGGGTTTATGCAATCTTCAGGCCTAAAATAATTTTTTTTTTTAAAGAAAAATATATATATTTGTGGAGGATTTATGCAATCTTCAGGCCTAAAATGATTTTTTTTTTTAAGAAAATAATGTTTGGGGGTTTTATGCAAACTATTTAAAAAAAAAAAAAAAAGTCATACCTAAACAATTTTTTTTGTACAAAGAAAATATAATTTTGGGGGGGGGAGGGGGGGGGGGTTTAGGCAATCTTCAGGCCTAAAAACTATTTAAAAAAAAAAAAAGAAAATATATTATGTTTGGGGGGTTTTATGCAATCTTCAGGCCTAAAATATATATATATATATTTTTTTTTTAAACATGGTTGAGGGTTCTAACCTTCTTCTTTTTTTTTTTTTTTTGATGGTCAATGGGGCAAAAACTGCTCAGTGTGAAAGCAGCCTATTGGCTGAAAAGGCGCCGGAAATAAATTTGTCGTCATTTAAATTCATGATATCAATTACAAAGTCTATTATTCAATTATATATTAAAAAAAAATCTTTTTTTTTTTAAACTCTCCATTTTGGTTTCTGGCCAAAGCCATCCGAACTTTTCGGTTTCGTTACAAGAATTTTCGTTTTCGGTGCACCACTAGTTTGAATGTGAGGTTTGTTGGCGTCTCGTGTGTGGGAACATTCACCCGTCTGTAACGGTACATTCACCTTCTCCTGTAGAAATGGCAATGATCCAAATCCTCCTGGCAGAGCTCTCCGTAGTGCTGAAAGTGGGTTGTCACAACCAAAGCAGGGCTTGCAGTTAAAGAATACGTCCACCTTTTGTTCTCCCTCTCCCTCCCCGGACCCCGCATTCCCGCTCTCCCCGGACCCCGCATTCACTATATCCCTCTCTCCCCGGACCCTGCATTCCCTATATCCACTCTCCCCGGACCCTGCATTCACTATTCACTTTTATCCGCTCTCCCCGGACCCTGCATTCACTACATCCGCTCTCCCTGGACCCCGCATTCACTATATCCGCTCTCCCCGGACCCTGCATTCACTATATCCGCTCTCCCCGGACCCTGCATTCACTATATCCGCTCTCTCCCCCCGGACCCTGCATTCACTATATCCGCTCTCCCCGGACCCTGCATTCACTATATCCGCTCTCCCCGGACCCTGCATTCACTATATATCCGCTCTCCCCGGACCCTGCGTTCACTATATCTGCTTTCCCCGGACCCCGCATTCACTATATCCGCTCTTCCCGGACTCTGCATTCACTATATCTGCTTTCCCCGGACCCCGCATTCACTATATCCGCTCTCCCTGGACCCCGCATTCACTATATCTGGTCTCCCCGGACCCTGCATTCACTATATCTGGTCTCCCTGGACCCCGCATTCACTATATCCGCTCTCCCCGGACCCTGCATTCACTATATCCGCTCTCCCCGGACCCCGCATTCATTATATCCGCTCTCCCCGGACCCCGCATTCACTATATCTGGTCTCTCCCGGACCCTGCATTCACTATATCCGCTCTCCCCGGACCCTGCATTCTCTATATCCGCTCTCCCCGGACCCTGCATTCACTATATCCGCTCTCCCCGGACCCCGCATTCACTATATCCGCTCTCCCCGGACCCTGCATTCACTATATCCGCTCTCCCCGGACCCTGCATTCTCTATATCCGCTCTCCCCGGACCCTGCATTCACTATATCCGCTCTCCCCGGACCCTGCATTCACTATATCCGCTCTCCCCGGACCCTGCATTCACTATATCTGGTCTCCCCGGACCCTGCATTCACTATATCCGCTCTCCCCGGACCCTGCATTCTCTATATCCGGTCTCCCCGGACCCTGTGTTCACTATATCTGGTCTCCCGGACCCTGCATTCACTATATACTCTCCCAGGCCTCTCTCTGATTGGTTGTGGTGTAGCAGGTTTAGTTTCTGGCTGTACATGGGGATGCAAACAAATCATTAATGAGACATTAAAGTGGAATTAAATCTTTAAAAAAAAAAAATAAATGAGTTGAGGATTGTTGGCAGAGGAGACCCTCAAGCCTGCCAACAAAAAAAAACTCCTTCCATTTCCCCAAGGCGATTTTTTTTTTTTTTTATATCTTCGGTCGGCGCACACTTTCAGCTGACGGGCCAGATGCAGGTGTGATGCGACTCCTGTGTTCATCATTATCAGCCGTCCAATGGCTGAAGAGGATTGCCAGGGGACCTGTAAGAACTGAGAGCGAGGGAGGTGGACACATTGGTACCTGGACCTGTCACGGTGGGAGGACCACACGGGGAGCGGGGGAGGTAGGCGTATGCTATAATCTGAACGTATGATGTGCGTTGTGGGAGTGGCTCAGCCAAGCGACGTTCACTTCTGCCGTAAGCAGGCCATACACGGGTCAAATTCTGAAAATTTTTTCGAAAACATCGTTCGTTCTGTAATCTGATGGTGCCACCAATGATTTTGAAAATCGGTCATTCTTCATGAATTTTCCAGCGTGCCCAATAAACGAAAAGGGGAGGAACCACGAAAATCGTCCGGCGCCATCGCCCCACTAACAGAGCGAAAATCGGCCCATTTATTGTTCCGATTTTCAAACGAAAAATCATTCGGAAATCAACCCGTGTATGGCCGGCCTTCGTCCCCCATTCACTTTTTTTTTTTTTAGACTGGGCCTCCTTTTGCTCCAAAAACGCACCAAAAAAGTTTATGTAACAAAGTTTGGATATGAGCCAAGTGCGTTTTTTTTTTTCGTGGCGCAGAAAATGCGCAACCTCCCTCAAGAAATGATGGCGCTGCGAGCGTATCTCGTGTTTTAGTGCATTACGCATGCATTTCTGCTGTGCCCCAGATGTGAACAGGGCCTTGGGGTTCGTTCACAGTGGTGTGGGAAACCCGCATTTGCGTTTCAAAACGCACTGGGCGCGCGTGCAATCCTAACGATGCCCCACACACATTGCGTTTTTGCCTGCGGGAGATCGCAGGGTGCCGCAGTATCTGGTTGCAGTGTGTTTTTGTAATCTGTCGGCGCCGAGCGCACGCAAATATGGCGCCCCTCGGAATATTTATGTACCCAATGTAAATGTATTTATTTCAGGTACTTGTATAGCGCCGTCAATTTACATATATATTGTGCATTCACATCAGTCCCCGCCCCCGAGGAGCGTACAATCTAAGGTCCCTAACTCACATTCATACATACACATACTAGGGACAATTTAGACAGGAGCCAATTAACCTACCAGCATGTTTTTGGAGTGTGGGAGGAAACCGGAGTACCCGGAGGAAACCCACGCAGGCACAGGGAGAACATGCAAACTCCAGGCAGGTGGTGCAGTACGACCCGAGTACTGCCAGGCGGAAGTGCGACCCAAACAAAGTATGTGCCGAGACTGCTCCCGGCACATTGACTGGCGCCTTGCGCTACTTCCGGTCGGCCGCTTTCCGATCATGTGACTGCCAATCATGGCGGTCACATGACCCTAAAACCCAACCCCGCCTCCCGGTGTCACAAACCCCTTAATGGGCTAGGACAGTGGTAGGCAACCTGCGGCTCTCTAGCTGTTGTGGAACTACATTTCCCATGAGGCATTGCAACATTACAAAACTGACAGTTACAGCTGTGACTTGCAGAGGCATGATGGAACTTGTAGTCCCTGGAGAGCCGCAGGTTGCCTACCCCTGGGCTAGGAGGTGCCGGCGCCAAGGGTTAAAAAGTACTTTTGGTGTGATTTCAGCCCATCGGCTGAAAAAAAAAATGCATCACACCGAAAAGCACCAAAATTTGTGTAAACCGGCACTTAAAATATTTGTAAATAGAGCAATGAAAACATCAAACACAGTAAGATCCATAGGTTGTGCCGAGGGAATTCTTTTCTTTCTGCCGGCATCATTTCTTTGTTTATGACCCCACCGATGGGGGACTTCCTGCTTGAGGGTGACAACGCTCAGAGTGTGTGCCGATGCAGGAGCAGCGTGGTCACCCTTGGTATGTGCATTTCTGTGGATGTGTAGATGCACAGCGTGCCTGTACTTAGCCTAGCCTCCTTCTGTGTATATGTGTGTGTGTGTGTATGTATATGTGTGTATATATATATATATATATATATATATTTATATTTCTGAGGTGTGTATAGAAGGTGGATATACAGGTGAAATTTGAAAAATTATAATATTGTGCAAAAGATGATTTATTTCAGTGCAGCAACTTAAAAGGTGAAACTAATATAAGAGACTCATTCCATGCAAAGCAAGATAGTCCTTTCAAGCCGTGATTTGTCATCATTGTGATGATTATGGCTTACAGCTCATGAAAACCCCAAATCCACAATCTCAGAAAATGAGAATATTCCATGCAATCAATAAAACACGGATTGTACATAGAACAATATCGGACCTCTGAAAAGTAGAAGCTGCATATGTACTCAGTACTTGGTTTGGGCCCCTTTTGCAGCAATTACTGCCTCAATGCGGCGTGGCATGGAAGCTATCAGCCTGTGGCACTGCTGAGGTGTTATGGAAGACCAGGATGCTTCAATAGCGGCCTTTAGCTCTTCTGCATTGTTCGGTCTCATGTCTCTCATCTTTCTCTTGGCAATGCCCCATAGATTCTCTATGGGGTTCAGGTCAGGCGAGTTTGCTGGCCAATCCAGCACAGTAATCACATGGTCATTGAACCAGGTTTTGGTGCGTTTGGCAGTGTGGGCGGAGCCAAGTCCTGCTGGACCAAAAATGAAGTCAGCATCCCCATAAAGCTCGTCTGCGGAAGGAAGCATGAACTCAAGCGAGTGCTCCAAAATCTCCTGGTAGACGGCTGTGTTGACCCTGGACTTAATGAAGCACAGTGGACCAACACCAGCAGATGACATGGCTCCCCAAATCAACACAGACTGTGGAAACTTCACACTGGACTTCAAGCATCTTGCAGTGTGTGCCTCTCCATTCTTCCTCCATACTCGGGGTCCTTGTGCCTCTCCATTCTTCCTCTATACTCGGGGTCCTTGTGCCTCTCCATTCTTCCTCCATACTCGGGGTCCTTGGGCCTCTCCATTCTTCCTCCATACTCGGGGGGTCCTTGGGCCTCTCCATTCTTCCTCCATACTCGGGGTCCTTGTGCCTCTCCATTCTTCCTCTATACTCGGGGTCCTTGTGCCTCTCCATTCCTCCTCCATACTCGGGGTCCTTGGGCCTCTCCATTCTTCCTCCATACTCGGGGTCCTTGGGCCTCTCTCCATTCTTCCTCCATACTCGGGGTCCTTGGGCCTCTCCATTCTTCCTCCATACTCGGGGTCCTTGGGCCTCTCCATTCTTCCTCCATACTCGGGGTCCTTGGCCCCTCCATTCTTCCTCCATACTCGGGGTCCTTGTGCCTCTCCCTTCTTCTTCCATAATCGGGGGGTCCTTGGGCCTCTCCATTCCTCCTCCATACTCGGGGTCCTTGGGCCTCTGCATTCCTCCTCCATACTCGGGGTCCTTGGGCCTCTCCATTCTTCCTCCATACTCTGGGTCCTTGGGCCTCTCCATCCTTCCTCCATACTCGGGGTCCTTGGGCCTCTCCATTCTCCTCCATACTCGGGGTCCTTGGGCCTCTCCATTCTTTCCTCCATACTCGGGGTCCTTGGGCCTCTCCATTCTTCCTCCATACTCGGGGTCCTTGGTTTCAAATGAGATGCAAAAGTTGCTCTCATCAGAAAAGAGGACTTTGGCCCACTGAGCAACAGACCAGGTCTGTTTTTCTGTAGCCCAGGTAAGACACTTCTGACGTTGTTTGTTGTTCAGGAGCGGCTTGACAAGAGGAATACGACATTTGAAGCCCATGTCCAGGATCCGTCTGTGTGTGGTGGCTCTTGATGCACTGACTCCAGCCTCAGTCCACTCCTTATGAAAGTCCCCAACACTTTTGAATGGCCTTTTCCTGACAATCCTCCTCCAGGCTGCGGTCATCCCTGCTGCTTGTGCACCTTTTTCTTCCACACTTTTCCCTTCCACATAACTTTCTATTAATGTGCTTTGATACAGCACTTTGGGAACATCCAACTTCTTTTGCAATTACCTTTTGAGGCTTTCCCTCCTTATGGAGGGTGTCAGTGATGGTGTCAGGTCAGCAGTCTTTCCCATGATTGTGATTCCTACTGAACCAGACTGAGAGACCATTTAAAGGCTCAGGAACCCTTTGCAGGTGTTATGGCTTAATTATCTGATTAGAGTGGGAGCCGAGAATATTCCACCTTTTCACAATATTCTAATTTTCTGAGATTGTGGATTTGGGGTTTTCATGAGCTGTAAGCCATAATCATCACAATGACGACAAATCACGGCTTGAACTATCTTGCTTTGCATGGAATGAGTCTCATATATTAGTTTCCCTTTTAAGTTGCATTACTGCTTGAGGTGATTGTAGCCGTATTAGTGCATTTGCGACAGAAACAATTCAGTACTGTCCGTGATACTTTTTTTATTTGCAAATTTGTATGTTAGTGCAAATAAAAAAAAGTATCAGGGACAGTACTCAAGTTGCATTACTGAAATAAATGAACTTTTGCACCATATTCTAATTTTTCGAGTTTCCCCTGTATATATTTGGCGCGCACACACACACACAAACTCTCATTTCTGGAGGTCTCTAGCGGATCCTCCGCCATCCTCTCTCACATCCTCCAGCGCTGAATGCGAAGAACCCTTCCAGGCAGTATCACCGTTTTCTCCATCAACAGACAATGGACACAATTCACAAAGCTAACACACCGGGACAATCCTCATTTTCGAGAAAAGTGATGGTTATTTAGCCGGGTCCAATGTGATCTGAACATGTCAGGCATGTGTCTGAAATAACGATTCTTGAGTGAAAGAACTGTGAATGGAGTCTTCTTCGTACTGCGGACTGATTGTTGTCGTTGTTGATGTTTTCTGGTGATAGTGTGTTTTGTTGGTGTTTTCTGGGGTTGTTGTCATTGATTTTTTCTGGTGGTTGTGTTGGTGTTTTCTGGGGTTGATGTTTTGATGTTTTTGTGTTAATGTTTTCTGGTGGTTATTGTCGTTGATGTTTTTGGTGGTGGTGTTGTTGGGGTTTTCTGGGTTGTTTGTCGTTGATGTTTTCTGGTGATAGTGTTGTTGGTGTTTTCTGGGGTTGTTGTCGATGTTTTCTGGTGGTTGTGTTGGTGTTTTCTGGGGGGGTTGTTGTGTTGATGTTTTCTGGTGGTTGTTGTCGTTGATGTTTGGTGTTGGTTGTTGTCGTTGATGTTTTCTGGTGGTTGTGTTGGTGTTTTCTAGGGTTGTTGTCGTTGGTGTTTTCTGGTGGTGTTGGTGTTTTCTGGGTTTGTTGTCGTTGTTTTCTGGTGGTTGTGTTGTTGGTGTTTTCTGGTGGTTGTGTTGTTGTGTGTTTTCTGGGGTTGTGTTGGTGTTTTCTAGGGTTGTTGTCGTTGGTGTTTTCTGGTGGTTGTGTTGTTGGTGTTTTCTGGGGTTGTTGTGGTGTTTTTGTTGTCGGTGTTGTTTTCTGGTGGTTGTTGTCGTTGATGTTTTTCTGGTGTTGTTGTTGGTGTTTTCTGGGGTTGTTGTCCTTGGTGTTTTTGGTGGTGTGTTGTTGTTGGTGTTTTCTAGGGTTGTTGTCGTTGGTGTTTTCTGGTGGTGTTGGTGTTTTCTGGGTTTGTTGTCGTCGTTTTCTGGTGGTTGTGTTGTTGGTGTTTTCTGGTGGTTTGTTGTTGGTGTTTTCTAGGGTTGTTGTCGTTGATGTTTTCTGGTGGTTGTTGTTGTTGGTGTTTTCTAGGGTTGTTGTCGTTGATGTTTTCTGGTGGTTGTGTTGGTGTTTTCTAGGGGTTGTTGGTGTTTTCTGGTGGTGTTGGTGTTTTCTGGGTTTGTTGTCGTTGATGTTTTCTGTGGTGGTGGTTGTTGTTGTTGTTGCTGGTGTTAGTGGTGTTGTTGGTGTTATTGTTGTTTTGTGGCGTTGTTGGTAATAATAAAAAAGTAAAATCCTCCTAAGGCTCCATTCACTCTTGTGCGACTTCAAAATTGTACGATTATCAGTGTGACTTTACAGTGAGGCTTCGATTTGACTTTGGCGTGATTTTGGCTTTGACCAAGGATTATGGTTTGTGCTCTACAAAGTCACACACAAGTCATATGTTCATCATTCAGGTGCTACCGTCATGTGACTTCAGAACGTTTACATTGCAGTCTGTGGCCCTCATGAAAGTTGGACCAAAGTAGCGCAGGAACTTCTTTCAAGTCACTGCAACTTGAAGTCGCACAGATATGAATGGTACTTATTGGGAAACATGGAATGCGACTTTGTTGTGCGACTTTGGACCTCGGAGTATCACGCCAAGTCACACGCCAAGTGTGAACGGGCTTCTAAAAAAGATCAGGTTGAAGCGAATCTTCCTTGTCATAGATTTTAAGATCGTTTCTCAGTTTCTATCGGCGATGACCCCTAAATTTGGACCCTCCACTGATGCCCGCTAGCCAGTATTGATCTCCAGAATTCGGCCCCCTGACTCTGGAGGAAGAAGCGTACGAAGAACAGTCACATGCCTCCTAATCGATTGGTGAGACGTCTTCATGCGGTGACCGTTCTCCGGAACGTACAATAAGCGAGTACAAAGGATGAACGCGAGCGTTGAGGGCATCCCCGCTATAAATAGATTTAATGCATTTAAAGGAATTTGCATTCGTCACAATCTGTTAATGCGCGCGGCTGGTAACGCCGGCTCGCTCTTTAATCTGAAGCAGGAACCCGGCGTTTTTTATGCGGTCCTTCCCAGCGCACTTTGGACGCTGTTTCGGTAGCCAGGCGGGCGCGGCGTTAATGGGAAACGTCGCCTCCGGTGCTCATCGGATAGACAGACGTATGGCTGGAGGGATGGGCGGAGTCTGCGTTTGCGTTATAAAACGTCGTCTCCTGATAGGTCCGCCGAGAGTTTTATTGATCTTTGAGTCTATAATCTGTATTACACACATTTTACTGCATATTACATCATGGCGCAGGAGCAATGCAGAGGAAGTTGACGCAACCTGTTCCAGGTGAAGCTGGATTGCAGCTCACGCAACCGCGTCTGATCGGGAAGGCGCCATAACCCTTTCACTGCCAGAGACAGTTGTTGCAGGTTTTTAATTTTTTTTTTTTTTTTTGTTTTTTTTTTTTATTTTTTGCATTTTTTTTGTTTGTTTTTTCTGTTTTTTTTTTTTTTTTTTTTTTGCTTTTTTTTTTTTTTTTGCATTTGTTTTTTTTTTTTTTTGTTTTTGTTTTTTTGTTTTTTTGCTTTTTGTTTTTTTGGCTGTGTTTTTTTGTTTGTTTTTTGCTGTGTTTTTTGTTTTTGCTTTTTTTTGTTTGTTTATGTTTTTGCTGTTTTTTGTTTGCATTTCTTTTTGTTTGCATTTTTTTTGTTTGTTTTTTGCTGTGTTTTTTGTTTTTTGCTTGTTTTTTTTGTTTGTTTTTGCTGTTTTTTTTTTTTTGTTTTTGCTGTTTTTTGTTTGCATTTCTTTTTGCTTGCATTTTTTTGTTTGTTTTTGTTTTTCATGTTTTTTTTTTTTTTTTGCACACTCATTTTGAGGCTTCATGCACACGGGGCGTTTTAACGCTGGTAACATTAGCTGTGTAACGTCGCGTTAAAAATGTGAGTTTTTTAGCATTTCTGTTTTCGTGTTTTTAGCGGCATTTCAAGTTCTTCAGTTTTTTTTTTTTTTTTTTTTATTAGCGTTTTGCCACGTTTTTTCACATTTGCTTTTTTTTTTTTAACAAAAACACAGAAAAGGTTTTTTTTGGTTAAAAAAAAAAAAAAAAGTCCTGCTTTGCTATGATTTACCGCGTTGGAGCGTTTTTACAGCTAAAAAAACTCCTCTAGGAATCCACTAGTTCTGGGTTTTTTTCCTGCCAAAAAAAAACGTTGATTCCAGTCTGTGTGTGTATGGACACGCAGGATAGCATGCTGGGGGGTTTACTAGCTGTAGAAAAAAAGTCAAAAGCCCAAACTGTCCTCTCCGCTCCTCGCAAGACCTCCTACTCTCTAGCTCCCTTGTCTCCTCCTCCCATGCTCGTCTCAAGGACTTCTCCAGGGCTTCCCCCATCCTCTGGACCTCCCTACCCCAATCTATCAGACTATCACCTACTCTACTTACCTTTCGGCGATCACTGAAAACCTCTCTCTTCAGGGAAGCCTATCCTGCCCTCTGCTAATAATGGAATCTTCTACTCTTCCTACCAGCCCATCCCCCACATTTATTACCTTTTGTACCACCAGCCCCTCCCTCTTAGATTGTAAGCTCCAAGGATCAGGGCCCTTCTATCCCTCTTGTATTGAACTGTATTGTTGCTGTATTGTCTCCCGTTATATTGTAAAGCGCTGAGCTAACTGTTGGCGCGATATAAATCCTGTATAATAATAATATATAAATCCTGAATAATAATAATATATAAATCCTGAATAATAATATATAAATCCTGAATAATAATAATATATAAATCCTGAATAATAATATATAAATCCTGTATTATATAATAATATATAAATCCTGTATAATAATAATATATAAATCCTGTATTATAATAATATATAAATCCTGTATTATAATAATAATAATATATAAATCCTGTAATAATAATAATATATAAATCCTGTGTTAATAATAATATATAAATCCTGAATAATAATATATAAATCCTGTATAATAATAAATAATAATATATAAATCCTGTATTATAATAATAATATATAAATCCTGTATTATAATAATAATATATAAATCCTGTATAATAATATATAAATCCTGTATAATAATACTAATAATATATAAATCTGTATATAATAATAATATATAAATAATAATAATATATAAATCCTGTATAATAATAATAATATAAATCCTGTATAATAATAATAATATATAAATCCTGTATAATAATAATAATATATAAACCCTGTATAATAATAATAATATATAAACCCTGTATAATAATAATATATAAACCCTGTATAATAATAATATATAAATTCCTGTATAATAATAATAATAATATAAATCCTGTATAATATAATAATAATATATAAATCCTGTATAATAATAATATATAAATCCTGTATAATAATAATAATATATAAATCCTGTATAATAATAATATATAAATCCTGTATATAATAATAATAATATAAATCCTGTATAATAATAATAATAATATAAATCCTGTATAATAATAATAATAATATAAATCCTGTATAATAATAATATATAAACCTGTATAATAATATATATAAACCCTGTATAATAATAATAATATATAAACCCTGTATAATAATAATATATAAATCCTGTATAATAATAATATATAAATCCTGTATAATAATAATAAAAAGCCAAAAACAACCACTGTAAAAATGTGGAGAAACAAAGTCTCCACGCACACGGGGCGTTTTAATAACGCTAATAACGTTAGCTGTGTAAAGTCACGTTAAAAATAAGTTTTTCAGCCTTTTTTTGCGTTTTTTTTTTCTTTACCAAAAAAAGTCCAAAAACGCTGGTTTGCCGCATTTTTCCACGTTTTTTTCTGTGTTAGAGCATTTTCACAGCTAAAAAACTCCTCTAGATACCCACTAGTTCTGGGGTTTTTTTCCAGCCAAAAAACGTCCCTGGCAAAAAAACGTTGATTCCAGTCTGTGTGTGTGGACACCTAGGAGAACATGCCGGGGGTGTTTACCGGCTGTAGAAAAAAACATCAAAAGCCAAAAACAGCCGCTGTAAAAATGTGGAGAAACAAAGTCTCCACGCACACGGGGCGTTTTAATAACTCTGGTAACGTTAGCTGTGTAAAGTCACGTTAAAAATATGTTTTTTTTAGCAGTTTTTTCCGCGGTTTTTTAGGGTTTTTTTTTTCCATTACTGAAAGGCCTCGTCTTGACTGAAACGCGTTATCTGCTCTATGAAATATTTACATTTAAAAAATGTTCTTTTTTTTTTTACACTGTATGCAAGGAGTAAAATATTCCATAGAGCATCTAACGCGTTTTAGTCCATTTAAAGCGCGTCTCCCCCCACGCACAGTTTTAAAAGCGCGACATGTAAGGCATCTATTTACTCGGTGTAACACCATCTTTTATATTTGACCCCCCCCCAAAAAAATTGGGTGTTGTATTGCGCTTGTATGCACTGAGATTCAGTAAATCTATTCCAAATAATTTGCGTGTGATAAACCTTTGCGCGTAAAGAAATGGCAACGGCTGCCATTTTGTTCTCCAGGGACGCTGCTTAAAAAAAAATATTTAGTGCGTGTGCGTGTGTGTGTGTGCGTGCGTGTGTGTGTGTGTGTGGGGTGGGTGGGGCTGGGGTTCTAAGTCATTATCTAGCAAAAAAAAAAAATGCCGATTTTTGCGAGCACGCGAGAAATGTCACCATTGGCTTGGTTCTCAAGTGGATTCCCGGTCTTCCCCTTTTTATTATGAAACGGTCCTTTTTTAGTGTCCTACGTCTAGCAGAGCGCACACACTGTTCCCCTGCTGCTGCAAATATACCTCACTTTGGGGTGTATAAAGGCCTGCTCACCCCCCCCCCCCCCCCACTGCACGCATGGATTCCTCCAGCTGGCTCCTGCCTCAACGCAGAGTGGGAGAAACCACTGCGGGCAGCAGGGGGGGAAGCGGTTCAACCCACTTGGAAGGGTCGGAAGTAGCCGGCGATCGATGATCAAGACACTGTCGGAAAGTATAGATGAGCTTCATAGGGGACCCCGGGGATGGGGGGGGGGGGGGGCGGAATCACTTTGACGCACCCTTCGCCTGTTACAAGTCTTTCTGTAGCGGCTCAGATACTCAGTTGTGTAACATGGGCTGTGTGCAACCTCTTCCTGAATGTTGCTACTCGGGAAGGGAGACCGACTTTGTAACCTCACAATCATCGCACTGCATTTAGCAACTGTGTACTTGTTTTGCAATTTTCAGACGGCCCGTTGGAAAATACTCGACACGTGTGAGAGGCAGCATGCTGGAATTTATCTGAAAGGGAAACGGTGTAGGAAAAAAAAAAAATAGGAGCTGCCGCTGCTGACTTGATATTTCTAGGTGCAGGTTCCAGGGCTGCCCTCATTGTTCTGGCTTCGTCATCTCTGACCTTTAAAACCGAACTAAACCCATCGTTCGAGGCTTGCTATGAATGATGACTGTGACAGTTGCTTGTGCTCTCAGCCGAAATGTTAAGCCATCCAGTGGCTGGGGTCTTAACTGATCGCATGTACAGCACATGGCAATTGTAGATCGGAGGGGAAGATGGCAGCTTTCCTGGCTGTAAAGGAGAGTTGCGATCTACTTTGTGTTCTTCAGGCCGAGAGTATGCAAATGTGCCGCTTCTTGGTGGGCGGGCCTTGATGCCGAGAGGCCACGTATTTGCATACCAAAATGTAAACCTGTACCAAGAGCGCACACCTTGGGCGCTCCCGATACATGTACCATCGTGGAAAGCTTCATATCAATGTAAGGAGCATTCTTCCCACTGACCACCAATGTAAGGGACATTCTTCCCACTGACCACCAATGTAAGGGACATTCTTCCCACAATGTAAGGGACATTCTTCCCCTGACCACCAATGTAAGGGACATTCTTCCCACTGACCACCAATGTAAGGGACATTCTTCCCCAATGTAAGGATTCTCCCCACTGACCACCAATGTAAGGGACATTCTTCCCACTAAGGGATTCTTCCCACTGACCCCAATGTAAGGAAGCATTCTTCCCACTGACCACCAATGTAAGGGACATTCTTCCCCACTGACCACCAATGTAAGGGACATTCTTCCCACTGACCACCAATGTAAGGGACATTCTTCCCACTGACCACCAATGTAAGGGACATTCTTCCCACTGACCACCAATGTAAGGGACATTCTTCCCACTGACCACCAATGTAAGGGACATTCTTCCCACTGACCACCAATGTAAGGGACATTCTTCCCACCCACCAATGTAAGGGACATTCTTCCCCTGACCCACCAATGTAAGGGACATTCTTCCCACTGACCACCAATGTAAGGGACATTCTTCCCACTGACCACCAATGTAAGGGACATTCTTCCCACTGACCACCAATGTAAGGGACCATTCTTCCCACTGACCACCAATGTAAGGGACATTCTTCCTACTGACCACCAATGTGACCACTGACCAATGTAAGGGACATTCTTCCTAGACATTCTTCCCACTGACCACCAATGTAAGGAGCATTCTTCCCACTGACCACCAATGTAAGGGACATTCTTCCACTGACGACCCCTGACCACCAATGTAAGGAGCATTCTTCCCACAATGTGACCACCAATGTAAGGGACATTCTTCTCCCTGACCACCAATGTAAGGGACATTCTTCCCACCAATGTGATTCTTCCCCAATGTAAGTACAGGGACATTCTCCCCACTGACCACCAATGTAAGGGACATTCAATGTTCCCACTGACCACCAATGTAAGGGACATTCTTCCCACTGACCACCAATGTAAGGGACATTTCTTCCCACTGACCACCAATGTAAGGGACATTCTTCTTCCCACTGACCACCAATGTAAGGGACATTCTTCCCACTGAACACCATGTAAGGGACATTCTTCCCCAATGTAAATGTAAGGGACATTCTTCCCACTTCACCCACTCCCACTGACCACCAATGTAAGGGACATTCTTCTCCCTGACCACCAATGTAAGGAGCATTCTTCCCACTGACCACCAATGTAAGGGACATTCTTCTCCCTGACCACCAATGTAAGGGACATTCTTCCCACTGACCCCCAATGTAAGGGACATGTTCTCCCACTGACCACCAATGTAAGGGACATTCTTCCCACTGACCCCCAATGTAAGGAACATTCTCCCCACTGACTGACCCCAATGTAAGGAACATTCTCCCCACTGACCACCAATGTAAGGGACATTCCCACTTCCCACTGACCACCAATGTAAGGGACATTCTTCCCACTGACCACCAATGTAAGGAACATTCTTCCCACTGACCACCAATGTAAGGGACATTTCTTCCCACCTGACCACCCCAATGTAAGGGACATTCTTCTCCCTGACACCACCAATGTAAGGGACATTCTTCCCACTGACCACCAATGTAAGGGACATTCTTCCCACTGACCCCAATGTAAGGAACATTCTTCCCACCCACTGACCACCAATGTAAGGGACCATTCTTCCCACTGATCACCAATGTAAGGGACATTCTTCCCACTGATCACCAATGTAAGGGACATTCATCCCACTGATCACCAATGTAAGGGGCACTGACCACCAATGTTTTTCTCACCACCAATAAATTGGTTTTTCGCAGGGGTTTCCTGAGACTTGAAAATAATGCCAAGGGTTCCACTGCAGTAAAAAGGTTGAGAATGTTTGTTCTAGAAGAATCCCTCAGGCATGGTTTACTTGATTTAAAAATTCCATTCCTGGAATTCTACTTTTCATTAAAGATTTTAACCTAAAATCGTTTTTTTTTCATTGATGACATTTTGATCCCCTAATGTGCCGCCATTATTATTATTATTAAAAAAAATATAAAAATAAAAAAACTCAACTGCAAGGTCCTCTGCAGTGTTCCTCTCGGTTGGAGACAATCTGCTGCTTTTGAGAACAAGATCTGCATACAAATGACTGTAATCAATATTGGAACTTTGTTCTTTCCACCGTCCACAATCTCCGGCCTTCTTCCGATATGCCGTAAATGGCTTTGTGTTGCCTTTTGCTGTTGTGGGTTTCATTATCATCATAGCTGTGTTTTACATATGGAAGCCGCTCCGTGTCAAACAATGAAAAGTATTTGCCTTGCCTGTGGCGATGGTTCTTCTTCTGTTATTTTGCATGCATAAAAATATCCAGTTGCTGCGATCAAAATGAGAGCTTTCAGAAATAGTTCTTCTCCAAAGAACAAAGTCAGCCATTGATGGACATGTTGTGGTGTCAGGTTTTCATTACTATTGTCACTGGGTGGATACTAGGAATCGGTAGTAGTTACTGGAATCCACCAGTTGGTGGCTTCCAGTGTTTGGTTTCCAGTGTTTGGTTTCCAGTGTTTGGTTTCCAGTGTTTGGTTTCCAGTGTTTGGTTTCCAGTGTTTGGTTTCCAGTGTTTGGTTTCCAGTGTTTGGTTTCCAGTTGATGGATGGCTTCCGGTTGATGGCTTCCAGTTGATGGCTTCCGGTTGATGGCTTTCCGGTTTTTGATGGTTTCCGGTTGATGGTTTCCGGTTGATGGTTTCCGGTTGATGGTTTCCGGTTTTTTGGTTTCCGGTTGATGGTTTCCGGTTTTTGGTTTCCGGTTTTTGGTTTCCAGTTGATGGCTTCCGGTTTTTGGTTTTTGGTTTCCAGTTGATGGTTTCCGGTTTTTGGTTTCCGGTTTTTGGTTTCCAGTTGATGGCTTCCAGTTGATGGCTTCCGGTTTTTGGTTTCCAGTTGATGGTTTTTGGTTTCCGGTTTTTGGGTTTCCGGTTGATGGCTTCCGGTTTTTGGTTTCCGGTTTTTGGCTTCCGGTTTTTGGCTTCCAGTTTTTGGCTTCCAGTTTTTGGCTTCCAGTTGATGGTTTCCAGTTGATGGTTTCCAGTTTTTGGTTTCCGGTTGATGGTTTCCGTTTTTGGTGTCCAGTTGATGGTTTCCAGTTGATGGAAGCACTGAGCACAGTAAGGGCATGAAAGTCGTGGGTTTTGAGGATACTTTAGGTAGACCCATTTTTTTTTTTTTTTTTCCCCCATACGGGACCAATGCCACTCACTAAAAGGGCACATACAAAATACTTGGCATTGGCCTCTTCTATGGTAGATAGACATGAGTGAATTGTAACAACGCAAGGCATCATCCCCCCCCCCCCCCCCCTGCAGATACAAATTTGGTGGAAAAGTATTAACTGGTTAGTTCACCTTTTCAGAAAGAAAAGGTGAACTAATACTGTACACTCTCCCAACCCCCCTAGTCCATGCTGTACTTACAAAAACACTTTAAAAGTCCTAATTCATCTCTGTATCTATAAACGTGGAGAAATTAATTTTCAAAGTGTTTTTTTTTGTGTGTGTTTTTTTTTTTTACTTGCGTGAATAAAAATATAGCTCATACAGGGCCATATATGTGTTGGAGTATAGACTGTGAATACAAATGATGGTTTGATTTGGAGTATTTCTCTGTATTTACACTGTTTTTTTTTATTTTTCTGTTCTATAGTGAAATCTGATATGGCCGACACACAATAATTTCATGGATTACAATTTTTGTGACCTGAACAATCTTCCTGGTAAGTCGTTTTACTATCATTTGTGGACTGCTTTGCACTACATGGCTTTTTTTATTAGAGGAAGTCCAATTCTTTTCACATTGAGTTTGTTCCTGATGCGGTGTAAACTATATGAAGTCATTTGTTTTGGCTGTCCTTAAAGCTATAAGGTTGATCCAACCAAAGAAGAAGGTCCAACAGGCCAGGGTTGACTCCACTTGGAAATGGTAGGATAAGAGGAGGGGCCAACAAGCCAGGAATGACTCCATTTGGAAATGGTAGGATAAGTGGAGGGGCCAACAAGCCAGAGATGACTCCATTTTTAAATGGTAGGAAAAGAAGAAGGTCCAACAAGCCAGGGATGACTCCACTTGGAAATGGTAGGATAAGAGGAGGGACCAACAAACCTGGGATGATTTCATCTGGAAATGGTAGGGTAAGAGGAGGGGTCAACAAGCCAGGGATGACTCCATTTGGAAATGGTAGGATAAGAGGAGGGGTCAGCAAGCCAGGGATGACTCCATTTGGAAATGGTAGGAAATGAAGAAGGTCCAACAAGTCAGGGATGATGCCATTTGGAAATGGTAGGATAAGAGGAGGGGCTATCAAGCCAGGGATGACTCCATTTGGAAATGGTAGAATAAAAGGCAAAGCCAACAAGTCAGGGATAATTCCATTTGAAAATGGTAGAATAAGGAGAAACCAACAAGTCAGGGATGATGCCACTTGGATAAGAGGAGGGGCTATCAAGCCAGGGATGACTCCATTTGGAAATGGTAGAATAAAAGGCAAAGCCAACAAGCCAGGGATGACTCCATTTGGAAATGGTAGGAAAAGAAGAAGGTCCAACAAGCCAGAGATGACTCCATTTGGAAATGGTAGGAAACGAAGAAGGTCCAACAAGTCAGGGATGATGCCATTTGGAAATGGTAGGATAAGAGGAGGGGCTAACAAGCCAGGGATGACTCAATTTGGAAATGGTAGGTTAAGAGGAAGGTCCAACAAGCCAGGGATGACTTCATTTGAAAATGGTAGGATAAACGAATGACACAGGTGCCCAGAAAGGAGTGTCTAAGAATGGATTGGAGTCATCAAGTTAGATGAACATTAAATAGCTTGAGCTTTGAAGTTTATCTAACTTGATGATTCTGACCCATCCATAGGCACATTACTTGTCGCCTCTGCCATTCGTTTCTTCAACTGGCTTTTTACCAGTACAATACCCACCTGAGACCCCATGGAGGATCCATAATTGGGAGCTCCACTGCATCGAGAGTGACCAATTTTACCCCGTGTGGGGACGAGGCCTTTTTTTTCACTGGTGTTCATGGAAGGTTGCGTGGTTCTACACCCGCCTGGGTCACCACAACCTCACCAGATGGAAGCTATTTTGCTTTTCTTTCTTTTTTTTGTTTCTCTTAATTGAGAAAATAAGTTCATTTAGACACATGTAAGGGTTCTCACGCTTCACCCTCTATTTCCGGTGGACACTTCTGGTCTTTTTATGGATCCTCCAATCTGCATTTTTGGTCTGAACCTTTAGACCTTTGAGGACCACCACCATCTGAATCTGTTTCTATGTTTTGTCCTACTCCATCTCCCTCAATCCATTGCTCCCAGTGTCTCTAAATCACGTGAAGGCTTATATTCGAGGGAGAGGCATTTGTGGTAAGGTGGTACCAGAGCTCCGAATCTAAATTTTCGTATCAAGCTTGCCAGACTCAGGCACTTGGGAACAGAATGATATGTGTCAATGTCCAGGCTTCAGTTGAGGACGGCTTTACCTAAGATATTTTGGCAAACTTGTTTCCAGCATACAGTCCCGTCATATGAACTCCTTTGAAGATGTTGCACTTTATTCTTGCTCTATTGTTTGAGATAAAAGTACAAATTTTCAGTTGTGTTGCTAAACTCTTAATGGAATCTTCTACCTACAGGGAAAGTAGGGAGAAATGTTTGTAGCACCAGTACTTCGTGGAGGTGGTGGACCCCACTTATCAGTTCAGCCAACTAACAGCCCACAAAACTCTGCACATAATAAAATGCGGCTAAATAACTTGCCCTGGGGGTGCTGGAGAGGCGAATCAATAACTAAAAAGTTAGGAGCCAGGTGGGGGGGCAACGGGGCAGGTGGGGAGCAGCGTGACACACACCTTGGGAAGCACTAGTCCTGTTCAGCAGCTCCTCCAGATGGTGCCAGGAGGGGTAGCTGATCCATGCCCGCTGTGTAGTATTGGCCTGGTTGTTGTGGTCGGTGAGGGAGGGGGAGGTGGGCTGTCTGCAGTCACACAGGTGACTTGGTGACCCTAGTCTACGCACGGTGCTCCTCCAGGGGAGGGAGCCGCATGTGTCGGTGACCACCGCCACCTCGTTGAAAGCGGCATTGACAGGTTCCGGTGTGCGGCACTTTTGGCCGGCTGCCCTCCATGTACTCGTCCATGGCCACATGAGTAGTGTGGATGGGATGGTCGGTGCGGGGGTTGGCGGACCTGCAGCTCTCATAGGGTTGGGGAGGGGGGGGTCTTTGCCCCTGGGAGAGGTATACACTGGACTCTGTGCATGGGGAGGGAGCCGCGTGTGTTGGTGACCACTGCCGCCTTGTTGTAAGGTTTCGGTGTGCGGCACTGCGGCCGGCTGCCCTCTGTGCAATCGTCCATGGGCACATGAGCAGTGTGGATGGGGTGGGGGGTGGCCGGCCTGCGGTTCTCAAAGGGTTGGGGGGTTCTTTGCCCCTGTTAGAGGTATACACTGGACTATGTGCATGGGGAGGGAGCCGTGTGTGTTGGTGACCACCGCAGCCTCGTGGAAAGGTTCCAGTGTGCGGCACTGCAGCCGGCTGCCCTCCGTGGCCGCATGTGCAGTGTGGATGGGGCGGTCAGTTCGGAGGTGGCTGGGTGGTAGGGAGGGGCGAGTCTGCGGCTCTTATAGGGAGGGGAGGATCTTTTCCTCTGGGAGAGGTATGCACTGGACTGTGTGCATGGGGAGGGGTCTCTGGACTAGACTGGGCTCCGCTCTGTGGGGTGGGGGGAGAGGAGCCGGCCAAGGGCTTAGGATGTGGGAGCGCAAGGCAATGTGAGCTGGACGGGTGGCGGGATGCGGTTTCTGGTTGCTGTGGCGACCTGGCGCCTGGGATTTGTCAAGCCCTGATTTAAATATTTTGGATCTTAATTGTAGTAAATGCAGCTAGTACGAGTACCTGAATTTCACTTTATAGCTGTCTGTGTAAATCCTCTTTAGATTGACAGCACTGCCTCTGTTGCCGTGACCCTCCCACTGTGAGCTGCAGTGTCTGGGAGGGGGGAGCGTGTGAGACACAAATGAAGGAGGATTGAGCTTGGTTAGAGAAGGTAATGGAAGTTTTTTGTTGACTTTGAGGCTTGTGTATGACTTTGTATCTGGATTTGGTTCTTGTTAACCTTTTCCTGTCTGACCCATTGCCGATAAAACAGCCAGATGGGAGCGCCGCCAAAGCGGGTGGACGTTTCTAAACTTTCCCCCGCATCCATTGCCTGGGAGCGTGCGGCACCGCGATCGGTTGCCGCTGTGTCCTCCGGTCACTATGGTGACACTGTACTGCTAGGGTGACAGTATGTAAAATAAAAAAAAAAAATAAAAAACATAAATAATATAAAAATGTAAAAAATTTTTTTTTTTAAATTATAATTTTTGGTTAAACTAATTTGGGTTATTTTTTATTAATAAAAAGATAGATGAATACATTTTGGCCGAGATTTATTATGAAATTGTAAAATTTTATAAGAAAAACTTTTTTTTTTTTTTTTTTAATTTTTGGTCTTTTTCATTTATATAGCAAAAAAAATAATCCCAGTGATGAATAAATACCACCAAAATAAAGTTTTATCTGTCTAAAAAAATTCATATGGGTACAGTGTTGCATGACCGCGCAATTGTCATTCAAAGTGTGATAGCGCTGAAAACTGGCCTGGGCAGGATGGGGTTGAAAGCGTCAGGACTGGAAGGGGGTGAAAGTGTCCTGGACTAGAAGGGGGGTGAAGGCGTCCAGACTGGAAGGGGGTGAAGGCCTCCGGACTGGAAAGGGGATTAAAGCGTCCGGAACTGGTAGGGGGGGGGGTGAAAGCGTCTGGACTGGAAGGGGGTGAAAGCGTCTGGACTGGAAGGGGGTGAAAGCGTCTGGACTGGAAGGGGGTGAAAGCGTCTGGACTGGAAGGGGGTGAAAGCGTCTGGACTGGAAGGGGGTGAAAGCGTCTGGACTGGAAGGGGGTGAAAGCGTCTGGACTGGAAGGGGGTGAAGGCCTCCGGACTGGAAAGGGGATTAAAGCGTCCGGAAACTGGTAGGGGGGGGGTGAAAGCGTCTGGACTGGAAGGGGGTGAAAGCGTCTGGACTGGAAGGGGGTGAAAGCGTCTGGACTGGAAGGGGGTGAAAGCGTCTGGACTGGAAGGGGGTGAAAGCGTCTGGACTGGAAGGGGGGTGAAAGCGTCTGGACTGGAAGGGGGTGAAAGCGTCTGGACTGGAAGGGGGTAAAAAGTGTCCAGACTGGAAGGGGGTGAAAGCGTCCGGACCGGAAGGGGGGGGTGAAAGCGTCCGGACCGGAAGGGGGTCAAAGCGTCCGGACCGGAAGGGGGGTGAAAGCGTCCGGACGGAAGGGGGGGGTGAGCGTCCGGACAGGGGGGGGGTGAAAGCGTCGGACCGGAAGGGGGGGGTGAAAGCGTCCGCCCGGAAGGGGGGGGGTGAAAGCGTCCGGCCCGGAAGGGGGGTGAAAGCGTCCGGACCGGAAGGGGGGGTGAAAGCGTCCGGACCGGAAGGGGGGGTGAAAGCGTCTGGACCGGAAGGGGGGGTGAAAGCGTCGGACCGGAAGGGGGGGGTGAAAGCGTCTGGACCGGAAGGGGGGGTGAAAGCGTCCTGGGGACCGGAAGGGGGGGTGAAAGCGTCCGGACCGGAAGGGGGGGTGAAAGCGTCCGGACCGGAAGGGGGGGGTGAAAGCGTCCGGACCGGAAGGGGGGTGAAAGCGTGCGGACCGGAAGGGGGTGAAAGCGTCCAGACAGGGAAGGGGGTAAAAGCGTCCGGACCGGAAGGGGGGTGAAAGCGCCCGGACCGGGAAGGGGGGGTGAAAGCGTGCGGACCGGAAGGGGGGTGAAAGCGTCCGGACCAGAAGGGGGGTGAAAGCGTCCGGACCGGAAGGGGGGTGAAAGCGTCCGGACCGGAAGGGGGGGAGGCGCTGTAATGCCTTTGAATGTCTTTAATTTTATTATTTTGTTTCTATTATTTTTTTTTCTTTTATGCAAATCGTTCTATTATGAAGCACTCCATAACATTGCTGTCATAAGAGAAGCTTTTCTCAACCGATTTTTCCCCCGAAGGACCCCTTGAAATAATATTAAGGTCTTGGGGAACCCCATTCTAGTGTAGGCCACCCACGGCTCAAATTCTGAATTCATTTTCTTCAGACAATCAGAAATTTTGTGCGTCTTGCAAACCGATGGCGCCACCATAGATTTCGAATTCCACCAACCAAACCTTTCATTTCACCCTGTGTTGCTACGGAAAATAATTTTCGTTGCAAAATTAAATTTTTTTTTTCCTGCAAAAATATGTGCATTTATTTTTTTTTTTTTTAGATGGGTGAACTTAGCCTTTAAGACTGCCCCTCTCTAACTGAAAAGGACATATACATACCAAGGGTGGGGGTAAGGGGGGGGGGGGGGGTAAGAGTAATTTCTCTGTAAGTGATTTCAGCGAGAGCGATTTTTTTTATTTTTCCTAAAAGTAGTTAAGATTTGCGTTGATAGCTGACAAAAAAAAGACATTAAAAAAATATAAAAAAAAGATATAAAAAAGACAAAAAAAAAAAGACATAAAAAAAGACAAAAGCATATTCAAAATGCAATATTTTATATTTTGCCGAAGATTATTCAGGTCACATTGGCAGCAAATATCTTCTGGTAAGGTTGATATAACTGGTATAACCATTCAGCGATTTTTTTTATTTTTTTTTATTTTTTTTTTTAATTTTTTGTCCTGGTGGTTCAGTGTGAAATGTAATACCAGACAAATAACAAACTTTTTTTTTTTTTTTTTTTTTTTTTCATTTTCAGCTGACGTAGTCACACTTTGCCTTATTTTATTCCCCACGTTGTCAACTTTACACATTGTCACGTCTCTTGATTCACACTCCCCCACAATATTCCTGTTAGTGTATAATAATACTCCTCCTGCAAAATCCTTTCATGGCATTCAGCACAAGGCTTTCATTTTGTGAGTAAATGGATTGCTTGATGTGTGAATTATATTAGTTTTCAAGTTTTAGGCACTTGTGAAAAATTGCTATAAATTAGAAACACTTTGAAAAATAATAGTGTGAGTTTTTTTTTTTTTCTCTTTTTTTTTATTAATTTACTTCCTAGAAAGTGCAGTAAACAGAAAATGAGACATCAATGAAATTGATATTTTTGCAACGATCCAACCAAGCAGCAATTTTCTTGGGTACGCTTGGATGCAGTTTCTTAGGGTACTTGGGTGGTAGGTCGTACTTGGCATCATGGAGAATTTGGCATGGTTCCGATGCAGACTTCTTTTGTCTTTCTTCCTTACCAGCTCCCCAAATAATCACAGTTTCTTAGGGTACTTGGGTGGTAGGTCGTACTTGGCATCATGGAAGATTTGGCATGGTTCCAATGCAGACTTCTTTTGTCTTCCTTCCTTACCATCTCCCCAAGTAGTCGCAGTTTCTTAGGGCACTTGGGTGGTAGGTCGTACTTGGCATCATGGAGAATTAGGCATGGTTCCAATGCAGACTTCTTTTGCCTTCCTTCTTTTGTCTTTCTTCCTTACCAGCTCCCCAAGTAATCTCAATTTCTTAGGGCACTTGGGTGGTAGGTCGTACTTGGCATCATGGAATATTTGGCATGGTTCCGATGCAGACTTCTGTTGTCCTCCTTCCTTACCATCTCCCCAAGTAATCGCAGTTTCTTAGGGCACTTGGGTGGTAGGTCGTACTTGGCATCATGGAGAATTAGGCATGGTTCCAATGCAGACTTCTTTTGCCTTCCTTCTTACCATCTTCCTTACCAGTCCCCAAGTAATCTCAGTTTCTTAGGGTACTTGGGTGGTAGGTTGTACTTGGCATCATGGAAGATTTGGCATGGTTCCGATGCAGACTTCTTTTGCCTTCCTTCCTTACCATCTCCCCAAGTAGTCGCAGTTTCTTTAGGGCACTTGGGTGGTAGGTCGTACTTGGCATCATGGAAGATTTGGCATGGTTCCGATGCAGACTTCTTTTGCCTTCCTTCCTTACCATCTCCCCAAGTAGTCGCAGTTTCTTAGGGTACTTGGGTGGTAGGTTGTACTTGGCATCATGGAAGATTTGGCATGGTTCCGATGCAGACTTCTTTTGCCTTCCTTCCTTACCATCTCCCCAAGTAGTCGCAGTTTTTTTAGGGCACTTGGGTGGTAGGTCGTACTTGGCATCATGGAAGATTTGGCATTGGTTCCGATGCACACTTCTTTTGCCTTCCTTCCTTACCATCTCCCCAAGTAGTCGCAGTTTCTTAGGGTTTTGGCATCATGGAAGATTTGGCATGGTTCCATTGCAGAGTTCTTTTGGCTTCCTTCCTTACTGTCTCCCCAAGTAATCACATGCTGATTTAATGATGTTGAGATCAGGGCTTGAGGGGAGATATACCATCTATTGCACAGTTCTTTGCCCCTGTCACTCTAGACCAACCTTCTTTAACTTTTCAACAAAGAGGAACCCTTGAAATAACTTTTCGGTATCGAGGAACCCCTGCTAATAACGACTGTACCTACAACTCATGATACATTAGTGTGATGGTCAGAGAGAAGATTGTGCCTTGCACTTGTGGTTAATTGTCCTCCTACAGATAGCTAAAAAGATCTGTTGGAACTTATCAAAGAGGCAGAAATTGCTCAAGGAACCCCTAGCAATTTTTGGAGGGACCCTGTAGTGCCAAGGAACCCTGATTGAGAAGCCCCCTGCTCTAGATAATGCTTTTTTGGTCTTGGTTTTGCTTTTTCGGGTCATTGTCCTGCTGCAGAATGAAGCTAGGACTGAGGAGAAGTCTTCCTGATATCTGCCTGTACTTGACAGTGAGGAGCAAATATTGTGATCAAAAGACCACCTGCAGACCTGCAGGGAACTATGCTTCACTGTTGCCTGCAGACATTTATCTAAGTACTGTTCTGCTGGCCTTTAGCAGACAAGCCACCTTCGTTAGAACCAAAGTTTGACCCATTAGTTGATGGCAGCTACTGCCATTTTTCTCCACCCTGGTCCTTAATTATTCATGTGTAGGAGAGTCATTTGGCTTGATTTCCACCTTAGAAAAAAAAATGGCTTTTTGGAACCAACTCTTCTATTAAGAACATGTAACTATAGATCTGTTCGTTTAACATCTATAGCTGGGAAGATACTGGAGAGTTTAATAAAAGAACACATAGATGTGTTCTTGCTGGAACAAAATATTTTAAGCTGCAGACAGCATGGATTCATGAAAGACAGAAGTTGTCAAACAAATCTGATTTCTTTTTATGAGGAGGTGAGCAAAACCTTGGACAGAGCGGTGGCGGAGGATGTGGTATACTTGGATAGAGGGGAGGCAGTGGTCGTGGTATACTTGGACAGAGGGATGGAGGTGGAGGTGGACGTGGTATACTTTGACAGAGAAGTGGACGTGGTATACATTGACAGACGGGGGGTGGAGGTGGACGGGTGTGGTATACTTGGACAGTATACGGGTTGGTGGTATACTTGGACAGACGGGTGGACGTGGACTTGGACAGACGGGTGGACGTGGTATACTTGGACAGACGGGGTGGACGTGGTATACTTGGACAGACGGGTGGACGTGGTATACTTGGACGGGTGGACGGGTGGTATACTTGGACAGACGTGGTATACGTGGACAGACGGGTGGACGTGGTATACTTGGACAGACGGGTGGACGTGGTATACTTGGACAGACGGGTGGACGTGGTATGGACAGACGGGGGGTGGTCGTGGTATACTTGGACAGACGGGTGGGTGTATACTTGGACAGAGGGTGGTATACTTGGACAGACGGGTGGACGTGGTATACTTGGACAGACGTGGGGTGGACGTGGTATACTTGGACAGACGGGTGGACGTGGTATACTTGGACAGACGTGACGTGGTATACTTGGACAGACGGGTCGTGGGTGGTATACTTGGACAGACGGGTGGGTATACTTGGACGTGGTATACTTGGACAGACGGGTGGACGTGGTATACTTGGACAGACGGGTGGTGGACGTGGTATACTTGGACAGACGGGTGGGGGTGGACGTGGTATACTTGGACAGACGGGTGGGTGGACGGACAGACGGGACGTGGTATACTTGGACAGACGGGTGGGGGAGGTGGACGTGGTATACTTGGACAGACGGGTGGATACTTGGGACGTGGTATACTTGGACAGAGAGGGGGTGGACGTGGTATACTTGGACAGACGGGGGGGGTGGACGTGGTATACTTGGACAGAGGGGGTGGGTGGGCGGTGGACAATCTATATACTGTTCTCCTGCCCTTTGGATGACTGGCTATCTTCTATTAGAACCAAAGTTTGACCCATCAGTTGACAACACCTGCTGCCATTTTCTGCACCCTGGTCCTTGGCTTTTCATGTGTAGGTCATTTGGCTTGATTTTCACCTTAGAAGGAATGGCTTTTTGGAACCAACTCTTCTATTATGTGCGTACAATTCTCCTGCTCTTAGGAAGACAAGATACCTGTTTGTTAGGACCATAAACGGACCCATCAGCGGACAGCACCTCTTGCACCCCAGTCCCTTGAATATTCAAGTGTAGGTGAGTCATCTGGCTCGGCTTCCACCTTGGGAGGAAAGGATTTTTGGTTGGAATTCTTCCATTAGGACCACATCTCATACGACATTGATGGGATGTTCCAGGTTCACAGAGGTTTCTCGACCGTTCTCAGCAGACTTCAGCTTCTTTTCCCCAGTTCTTGATTATGTGGAGAGAGTCATTTGGCTTGTTTTTCACTTGTTTTTTGGCTTTTTGGTTCCAGAACTGCAGTTTTTGTGCTTCCGCAGGACAGCTTGCACAGCTACTGCTTGAAAATTTCTGCTGAGGGTGATCAGAAGACTGAAAGCTGTCGATAATAGCTTAGTCATTGTGCTGGAAGCATGCATTGAGTGCGCTCTCTGCACGCAACCTCATGCTGCCCATGTGTGGTAGATGAAAGGTTTTTTTTTTTTTTTTTGTTTTTTTTTTACTGTTCGGTCTCCTATGGGTAATATTTTGTCCTAAGTGCTTTCTAAGTCTAGTGAAGGAATGGATGCTTCTCAACCGACCCCAGGAGTCCAATGTTAAGGAATGGCCTCAGCCACCGTTCTGGCCACACCCTCTGATGCATTTTGTCCCCTCCACCAAGGCTTGGTCGCGGAGGCGACCAAGGCCCGGTAGGTGGGGTGAAACATGTTAGGGACATGACCAGAACGGCTGCTGGGACCATTCCTTAACCCCTTCACGCCTAAGGGTAAAAAAAATCTTAATGCCTAAGCACAATTTTGCAACTTTGACCTGTGTTAGTAAAACCGTCCATATCATCACAACTACTTTGTACATCCAGGTGGATTATACCGCGCTTTTTTTCAGGACAAATTGGGATTTCATTTGGTGGTAAATGGTAATGGATATCTCCTGATATTTGTTTATTATCAAAGGAAAACTGGCCCAAAATGGTAAAAAAAAAAAAATTTTTTTTTTTTTTTTATTTCGCTGTGTGTTTCTTGTTACTACCATAACCTACCTCCAAAGAACAACCCAAAATAAATTTTCCAGCTCTTGATGATCGCAGTGATACCATATATGTGGATGTTATTTGTTGTTTGTACCCGGAGTACAGTCCAGAAACAATAGTGCGCATTTTGTTTATTTATTTATTTATTTTTTTTATACCTAAAACACACTGACATTGACACTAACTGACACTGATACCAATTTTTTTTTTTTCAACCTTGACCCAAACAATAACCCTGGCACTGAACTAGATCAAACCTTGATCTAGGTATTTTTATTTAATTTTTTAATATTTATTTATTTATTTTTTACCTAAAACACACTGACATTGACACTAACTGACACTGATTCCATTTTTTTTTTCGACCCTGACCTTGACCCAAACATAACCCTGGCACTGAACTAGATCAAACCGTGATCTAGGTATTTTTTCTTTATTTTTTATTTTATTTTTTAATATTTATCTTTTTTTTTTTTTTTTTTTACCTAAAACACACTGACATTGACACTAACTGACACTGATTCCAATTTTTTTTTTCGACCCTGACCTTGACCCAAACAATAACCCTGGCACTGAACTAGATCAAACCGTGATCTAGGTATTTTTTTCTTTATTTTTTATTTTATTTTTTAATATTTATCTTTTTTTTTTTTTTTTTTTTTTTACCTAAAACACACTGACATTGACACTACCTGACACTGATTCCAATTTTTTTTTTCGACCCTGACCTTGACCCAAACACTAACCCTGGCACTGAACTAGATCAAACCTTGATCTAGGTATTCTTTATTTTTTATTTTATTTTTAATATTTATCTTTTTTTTTTTTAACAAACATTTTTTTTTCTCTCTATGTCAGGAGTTAGAGAGAGACAATGTATCCCTCTTCTCCAGTCATAGAGAGAGAAAAAAAAAAACAAGGGGGCCGGGCTGCACAGTGACTGATCACTGTGATAGCCAATCCGAGGCTATCACAGCGATCATGTGACCCGGAATCGGGAGTCCCGGGTCCCGATCGTTAGAACGGGACCCGGGGCTCTCGGTGACACCGCGATCTTGGTGCTGGGAGCGCGCAGTGCGGCGTGTTCCCAGCACAAAGACCGGTACGCAAATATGCGGCCCCACGGAAAAAGCCAAGTTCCGTGAAGCGGCATATTTGCGTGACGTTGGGCGTCAAGGGGTTAACGTTGGACTCCTGGGGTCGGTTGAGTAGTGTCCATCCCTTCACTTGGATTGGTTGACACTGGAATCGCTCGGACTCATGCTCCCCCTCTTCTCACTTGCTGGTGGGGTGATCTTTTGCCTTCCATCCACAGCTTGGAGCAGAGCCATAAGGTATGCTTTCTAAGTCTAGTTATTAGGGTCTGACCTGCCACAACTGCTCTGACAACAGCTAGGAAGGAGGTGGGAGCTTCATAACTGCTGCTTATCTCAGCCCCGAACACGTTCACCAGAGAAGCAATGGCAAGAAGAACTCAATGTGGGGGGGGGGGGGGGGTGTTGGTGTCCTCCTCTGCATTCTCCTTGCGTCGCTTGTTTGGGGAAAAGCTGAGATGAGATGAGCAGTCATTATGAAGTGTCCCTCTCCTTCCTAGCTGTTGTCAGAGCAGCCGCTGCTGGAGGGAAGCGGGTCAGGCCAGAACTTGCACCAAATTTGGAAAGCACCTTGCAACTACATGCATTTTGTCCCATAGGAGACCGAACAATGACAAAAAAAAAAAAAAAAAAAATTGATCGTTAGGATTGATACAACGAAGTAATAAAATAACAGAAAAAAGCAATCGGCAATAAAAGCAACAAAAAAAAAAACGAAACTTGTCCAGCTTTTTTTTACATATTATTTTCCGGCACCTTCTGGTTTCCAGAACCTACATTGGTATCTCGGTTTCCCAACGCCTCGGATAAGGTCATTTTCGGTTTACGAATGAAAAGCCATTGAAAATACTGTTCTGACCTCTGGAACGGATTGATTGGTTTTCAATGCATTCCTATGGGAAACCACATTTCGGTTTACAAATTTTTTCGCAATAAGAAGCAAGTTTCCCCAGGATGCATTGCACCTGGGAGGTTTATAGCGCCGGCCCCATGCATGCTGGAGTCTGTGGGTAGCACATGGCATCGAAACTGGAGGTGTTGGAGCGGTTTTTGCTACGAGTTTTGGAGCCATTCTGGAAATTTTTTATCATGTCCCTGTACAGTATTTATGCCTTTAAAGTGCACTTTACAAGAAGTTTTGAACAGATAAAAGACTGTTTTTTGTTTGTTTTTTTACTTTTTTCTGACCTCCGGAACGGATTAATTGGTTTTCAATGCATTTACGAATTAATTTTTAATTCTGTCCCTGTACAGTATTTATGCCTTCAAAACTCTTTATAAAGTGCACTTTAAAGGCATAAATACTGTACAGGGACATGATTAAAAATTAATACGTAAATCCATTGAAAACCAAATAATCTTTTCCAGAGGTCAGAAAAAAGTAAAAAAAAAAAAAAAACAAAAGTCTTTTATCTGTTCAAACCTCTTTATAAAGTACACTTTAAACAGATAAAAAAAAAAAGTCTTAACTTTTTTCTGACCTCCGGAATGGATTAATTGGTTTTCAGTGCATGTCTAAATTCATTTTTAATATCATGTCCCTGTACAGTTTCCAACAGATAAAAGACTTTTTTTTTTTTACTTTTTTCTGACCTCCGGAACGGATTAATTGGTTTTCAATGCATTTACGAATTAATTTTTTAATCATGTCCCTGTACAGTACTTATGCCTTTAAAGTGCACTTTATAAAGAGTTTTGAACAGATAATACTTTTTTTTTTTACATGTCCCTGTAAAGTTTTCAACAGATAAAAGACTTTTTTTTTTTTTTTTTTTACTTTTGTCTGACCTCCGGAACGGATTAATTTTCAATGCATTTACAAATTAATTTTTAATCAAGTCCCCGTACAGTATTTATGCCTTTCAAGTGCACTTTGTAGAGTTTTGAACAGAATACTTTTGTTTTAACTTTTTTTTTGACCTCCGGAACGGATTCATTGGTTTTTCAATGCCTTCCTACTGGAAACCGCGTTTCAACTTACGAATTTTTCGCAATACGAAAAGTCCCGCAGAACGCATTGAACCCGTAAACCGAGGTACGCCTGTATTTTGGAACCCTCGGTAGCTGTCCTCGGGTTTATAATCCGGAAGGTGAATACGCCGTGTGGTCAGGCATGCTACTTGCAAAACGCCGGATACTTGAACCCGACTTCCACGACTTTAATTGCTACGTGTGAGATAAAATATCCCATCCTGCGGTTTTTTTTTTTTTTTTTTTTTTTTTTTTTTTTTTTTTTTTTTTTTCCTCATCCAGTCCAGTTTTTCGTCTCGTTAATTCCGTTTTGTTGCATTTCGTAAAGATTCCAGAAGATCTTCCAGAGAAGTGTTTGGCGTAGAATGACTCAATCGGCCCCCCCCCGCCCCGCCCGCCCGCCTGCCCGCCGCGCCCGCCCGCCCGGTCCTCAGTCTTTCACATGCCGGAAGAATTCAAGTTGTTTCCTTTTTTACTTTTTAACTGAAATCCGTTGTCAGACGTCATCTGTTAATGCGGCGATGAGGGATTCTATACCGGAGGCATCTAAGTGCACGAGGCTTAATATTTAATACGCTGAAAGCATAGATTTAGTGCGTCGGCCAGCTTGGATTTGCAATATTTAGTAGAGTTCGCTTTTATCAGCGCAAGTTCCCTAACTGGAAATTTGTCAGGTGTGTCCCCAGACAAAGGATTTGTTAAATGGAGTCGGTCGGCGGCGTTGGGCGGACTTTGAGTGTCTGTTTTTGGTGCGCGCCGGTCGGTGTGCGCTTTAAAGAAGAACGGTCCGGTGTGGCGCTTTATACACTGAGCCAGCTTGGGCCGATGGACGGATGGACCGGGGGATCCCTCTAGGACAGAGGTGGTCAGCTTTCTCAAGTGCAGCCCCCCCACATCAACGAAGGCCCTTACGTCAGAAAAATATTCAGAGACAGCAGGTACAGACTAAAGGATATTGTCAGAGAAAGTATACTACAGGAGATGGTCAGTGGGAGACTGCAGGTGTATACTAGAGATGGTCAGAGACTGCAGACTGGCAGGAACTAGGTATACAGGAGGTGGTCAGAGACTGAGGTATACTACAGGAGGTGGTCAGAGACTGCAGGTATACTACAGGAGGTGTGTACTGCAGGAGATGGTCAGAGACTGCAGGTATACTACAGGAGATGGTACAGGTATACTACAGAGTGGTCAGAGACTGCAGGTATACTACAGGAGATGGTCAGAGACTAGGAGAAGGTCAGGACTAGGTATACTACAGAGACTACAGGAGATGGTCAGAGACTGCAGGTATACTACAGGAGAGACTGCAGGTATACTACAGGAGAAGGTCAGAGACTGCAGGGTACAGGAGAAGGTCAGAGACTGCAGGAATACTACTGGTCAGAGACTGCAGGTATACTACAGGAGATGGTCAGAGACTGCAGGTATACTACAGGAGATGGTCAGAGACTACAGGAGATGGTCAGAGACTGCAGGTATACTATAGGAGATGGTCAGAGACTGCAGGTATACTATAGAAGGTCAGAGACTGCAGGTATACTATAGGAGAAGGTCAGAGACTGCAGGTATACTATAGGAGAAGGTCAGGACTGCAGGTATACTATAGGAGAAGGTCAGAGACTGCAGGTATACTACAGGAGATGGTCAGAGAGAATGGTCAGAGACTGCAGGAGGAGATGGTCAGAGACTGCAGGTATACTACAGAGAGGTCAGAGACTGCAGGTCAGGAGAACTGTCAGAGACTGTGTACTACAGGAGAATGGTCAGAGACTGCAGGTGAAGGTACTACAGGAGATGGTCAGAGACTGCAGGAGATGGTCAGAGACTGCAGGAGATGGTCAGAGACTGCAGGTGTACTACAGGAGAAGGTCAGAGACTGCAGGAGATGGTCAGAGACTGCAGGACTACAGGAGATGGTCAGAGACTGAAGGTAGAGACTGCAGGTACTACAGGAGAAGGTCAGAGACTGCAGGTATACTACAGGAGATGGTCAGAGACTGCAGGTGTACTACAGGAGATGGTCAGAGACTGCAGGTCAGAGACTGCATACTACAGGAGAAGGTCAGAGACTGCAGGTATACTACAGGAGATCAGGACTGCACTACAGGAGACTGCAGGTCAGAGATACTACAGACTGCAGGAGATGGTCAGAGACAGATGGAGACTGCAGATGGTATACTACAGGAGATGGTCAGAGATGGTCAGAGACTGCAGGTATACTACAGGAGAATGGTCAGAGACTGCAGGTATACTACAGGAGATGGTCAGAGACTGCAGGTATACTACAGGAGATGGTCAGAGACTGCAGATGGTATACTACAGGAGATGGTCAGAGACTGCAGACATGCTATAGGACATGGTCAGAGACTTCAGACAGAGGGTCAGAGACTGCGCCAACTACAGGAGCCGGTCAGTGACTGCAGACAGGATACAGGAGGTGTAGCAGGGACAGGGATCTTGAAGCTGGTAGAGATCACTGTAGTAGCAGTGTAGTAGCTAAACAGCGATTTCCAGCTTCTAGAGGGATCCAACAGGTATGATACATTGGTCAGAGCTGGAACAATGGAACGATGTAGAAATCTCTGCACTGGGAGTTCTCCTTGAAGCGTGGTTGTACAGACTTTACATCTTTATGGTTCTTGCTGGGATTACAAATGAATCAGAATTTTTTGTGAGATGTTTTACATCTGCTTAGTAACTCATCAAGTGGCAGTTAACTTTCCTTTACAACTTCCTGTATGTCTAATTGGCAGTTGTTCCCCATATTATATGTTTTAAAGGGACATAATAGGTGTAATTCTTCTTGACGTTTTATGTGTTTTATGACCCTTGTAATGATCGCGGCACCTCCTCCGTCTCCTCGCTGAGATACTGAAAGCCAGCAAAGTCAGCGCACTAACCTTAAATTCCTATTACACCCTCAGTATTTTTAACACATTGATCACAAAAAAATAAAAAAAATCCCCAGCATACGATTTGTTCAAATTCTTACCCCACTAGTTCACAGAGAGCGTTCACAGTCTCCAGTCAAGTCTGTTTAGCCTAGAGAAGGGCGGGGCAAGGGGATCGCTTTGTCATACTAGGCTGTGGGGGCTGTGTGTTTCTATTGATGCACACAACGTAGGGAGATGTGTACCGACAGGGACCAGGTAGCCAACATACTCAGGCATGTGAAGATTCTTTTAGGTGGCGGTAAAGGCCCATTCAAACGGGGCGCAGACATGCGTCTCCCGCGCAGACCTGTCTATTACTGGCACTGAGATCTCAAAACAGCAGTTGGGGAACCCTTCCAATCGGAGAGGAGCATCTGGTGAAAAAAGAGCGATCCAAAATTCCAGTAGAGAGGTGGAAGAAACTCATTGATGGTGACAGGAAAGCCATTGATTTCAGGTTTTTTTTTTTTTTTTTTTTCCCCCCCAAGGGGTGCGCTATCAAATATTACATTGAGGGTGCCAATAATTTTGTCCAGTCCATTTTTGGGGCTTTGCGTGGAATGTGTCAGATTTGGCTTTTTGTTTCTCCACCTTTTTGCAGCCTATCCGCCGCCCTATAGCAGAAATACGTGATTTTGCATTTCTGGGTAGGGGGTCCTACCCACGCTGACATTGGCAGCCCCACCTGTCAATCACCGGGGGCCCCGGGCGGTGATTCCCCGCCAGCACCCAGCGATCGTTGTGTATCACTGATGGTGGAGAGGACTGTATGTATCAATACAGAAGAAAAAAACAAAAACGTGAGAATGCCGAAACAGATGTAATTGCAGCATTTTTC